>JAULJZ010150381.1:0-30753 GCA_032270985.1 Heliamphora pulchella | reverse complement strand
AAATTAAAAGGAATTGGCCTGTCTGGTCTGATGAAGAATAGTAGACGTCCACCCATCGTGGCATGCTATTCTCAGGTTACCAGCTTGCTGGCGAATTAATTTTAAAATGGTAGAGAGAACCAAATTAAAATGAATTCAAATTTTTGCTCATTATAATTAACGGTTGTTTAATTATGTGATTCTCAGGATTAAAATGGATTTCAACCCACTCACTTCAATACTCAAAGAAAATAAACTAACGGGACCAAATTTTATTGACTAGAAATGTAAATTGGATATAGCTTTAACTACAAATTATATTGCTTCAATACTAGAAAATGTGTCTGTTTCAGAAAAAAGTTCTTCCTCGGGGCCGGAAGGTATGAAGAAGAAAAATGTTCAGAAACAGAGAGACACAATTTCTAGGGTAGTTAGTGGGCCACAAACTGGTGTAAAAAAGCCGAAAGGCATATGTTTGCACTGCAACTAGACTCGGCACTGGAAAAAGTTATGTCCAGTATTTCTCAGAAGGTAGAACAAATACGGTTATTTCTGTTCACTGGTTGTGAAAACATGTTTAGCGGTGTTATCTACCAGTACCTGGTGTGTAGATACGGGAGCGACTAATCATGTCTGCAATTCATTGAAGGGGTTCCAGGAAACCCGATAACTTAGTGATCGGGAGATTTTGTTGTATATAAGCAATAATACAAAAGTAATAGCAGTTGTAGTAGGAGATGCCACTCTAAATTTTGGTAGAGATCAGGTTTTAATATTGAGATATTGTCTTTATGTACCTGTCATTAGAAGGAACTTAGTTTCCATTTCTAAATTGGCTAAAGATGAATATTTTGTTTATTTTCATAACTCTTTGGTTATTAAGGATAATAAACGGATTATCTGTTCTGGTACATTTGTGGATGATCTTTATATTATTACTCCAATCTCTCCTACACTGCAACTGATTGAAATGAATAATACATCTATATTAACATATAAGAGAAAGTTTTCTTTTTTAATGAACTAAACGTTTCTTTGGCACTTACGCTTGTATCATATTAATCAAAAAAGGATAAACAGACTGGTAGAAAATGGACCTTGGAGTTCATTGAAAGTAGAGACATTTTCAGTCTATGAATCTTGCTTAGAGAGTAAGATCACCTAGAGGCCCTTTTCGGCCAAAAGCTATAGAGCTAAAGAACTTTTGGAGATGATTTATTCTAATGTGTGTGGTTCTATGACAATTTGGGCTAGAGGTGGCTTTGAGTACTTTGTCAGTTTCATTGATGACTACTCAATGTATGGATACATTTACCTAACGCACCATAAGTCTGAATACTTTGAGAAATTCAAAGAATTCAAGGCAGAGGCAGAAAAGCGTCTGGGTAAAAGTATCAAATCACTACGATCTGACCGTGGTGGAAAATACCCTTTTGGAGAGTTTAAGGACTACTTATCATCATAGGAGATTACATCCCAGTTAACTGCACCTAGCACTCCACAGCAGAATAGTGTAGCAGAAAGAAGCAATAGGACTCTTATGGATATGATAAGGTAAATGATGAGTTATTCAAGTTTACCAAATTCATTTTGGGGACTTTCTTTAGAGACCACGGCTTACATTCTGAACTTGGTACCTTCTAAGTAAGTACCTTCAACTCCTATAGAATTGTGGACCGGGCATAATCCTAATCTAAAACACATTTATAATTGGGGGTGTCCAGCACATGTGCTGAAAGGGAACTCGAGTAAGTTGAAACCAAGGATGGAAGTCTGTGTCTTTATGGGGTATCCCTAGGGAACAAAAGGTGGTCTATTTTATAATCTTAAGGATCAGAAGGTCATTGTTAGCACCAATGCCCGATTCTTAAAAACGAATTATATTATGGATCACAGGCCCAATAAAAAAATTATTCTAAAAGAACTGAGAGAAAATACTAGTAAAATGAAAGAGGAACCACAAGTCACTGATATTCCATTATCTCATCGTAGTGGGAGGATTATCGAGACAGGTGCAAATCAAGAACATGGTGCTAATGCACAGGGCTCAGATTCTGCACAGCTTGTTACTGCTAGTAGACAGACACAAGTAGTGCCTCGTCGTAGTGGGAGGGTTGTTCATCAACCTGACCGGTATATGTTCTTGGGAGAGTCTTTTGATAGGATCCCGATAGAACTGGATACCGAGCCCTATAACTACAATGAAGCATTACAAGACAAAAATACATATCTTTTGCAAAGGGCAATGAATTCAGAGAAGAAATGTATGTATTCCAATCAGGTCTGAAAACTTGTAGAACCACCCGATGAGATAAATCCCATTGGATGCAAGTCGATCTACAAGAGGAAGAGAGGAGTAGACGGAAAGATTGAAACTTTCAAAGTTAGGCTTGTTGCTAAAGGGTTCACTTAGAAAGAAGGGATCGATTATGAGGAAACTTTTTCGTCGGTAGCCATGGTTAAGTCTATCTGGATTCTCTTATCCATTACTGCTCATTTCGATTACGAAATCTGGTAAATAGACGTCAAGACAGCTTTCCTTAACGGAAGTTTTGACGAGTGTATATATATGATACAACCAAACGGATTCATTACAAAGGGCCATGAGCACATGCTGTGCAAGCTTAAGAGATTCATTTATGAACTTAAGTAGGCATCGAGGTCTTAGAACACTCAGTTTAATCAAGTCATAAAATCTTATGGTTTTGATCAAAGTCCGGATGAGTCCTGTGTGTACAAGAAGCGTGACGGAAGCGTGGTGATCTTCCTAGTACTTTATGTAGACGATATCTTGCTCATCGAAAATGATGTGGGGGCATTATCTACGGTTAAAGTATGATTATCTGGGCAGTTCGATATGAAGGACTTGGGAGAAGCCAATCACATCCTTGGGATCAAGCTTGTGCGAGATCGGAAACGAAGAATGTTAGGCTTATCTCAAGCAAAGTATATCGATGATATCTTTGCTCGTTTTAGCATACAGGATTCCAAGAAAGGGTTTCTCCCTTTCAGACATGGAATCACTCTATCCAAAGAACAGTTTCCTAAGACACCTGATGAGATAGAGAGGATGATGGCGGTTCCTTATACTTCGACAGTAGGAAGCCTCATGTATGCTATGCTTTGCAATAGACCCGATATCTGCTTTTTCGTTGGCATGGTTAGCAAATATCCATCTAACCCAGGGTAGAAGTATTTGACTGCGGTAAAGAATATATAATAAAGTACTTGAAACGGACTAAGGATTATATGTTAGTTTACTAGACAGACAGTCTAGTACCTTTTGGGGTACACAGATTCAGATTTTCAATCAGACATAAAGCTTGCATTAGGAGACAACCTTGCAAATCATTTACAAAGAGCTTACCGGCTAAGACTTTTGATAGTGATGTAGAGGGCATGGAAGTCAGATGTATAGCAGTATGGTTTTGAGTATTAGTGGATGATTGTTAGGGTTGATATACTAAAAACCATATTTTTAGTATTTAATTTTATTTTAATAAAATTAATTTTCCATTTTATGAGAATTTTTATGAGTAATGTATGCATATCATTTCTTTGTTATGCATGGATGTCCGATATTCTGTATAGTATTTAATCTGGTGTGTAGAGTATGGCTTACACACAGAAGATCAGATTTTAGGTTCTTGCAGAATATAAGTTTTATGTTCACAGTTTAGATGGAAATGGACATACCATCGGTACGACTGCAACACAGAGTTTTAGTAGGCCTGTCTTGGTTACGGGAAACAAATAATAGCATCGTCTATTGTTCCGACTCTCTGTGCTAGTACACTTTGTGTGTATTGAACGGGACATTTGGGGTAATTAATTTTCTACTGATTATATAAATTAGTTCACACCCCAAGATTATTATGACTAGTGCTTATTCTCTTAATTCTGAAATAATTATTGATTTGCATATATTTAATAATCGTTGTTTTGATTCATTAGAGGATGCAGTCTTATATGGGTCTATATTCCCGGTGAGTTAGATAGTGGTATTATTAATATGGAAAATATTAATTATTGACGGAATTCACGTCCCGAATGATCGGGATTGACGATACACCCTTAAGGATGCTTATATGTTTTGATCAAGCCAAACCCTACAGGTAAATTTAATTTTCCGGCAGTCAAATAAGTTAAACAGAAGGGCTTAAGGATTATCAAGATGCCGATTAAAATAAATTGTCAGTAATTAAGTTTAATTGGCGGGTATCGAGAATTTTAATGTGGGGAGAAATGGTAAGCATTTAATAACAGGAGCTTAGTGCAAGAATGTCATGAGATTATGGGTCAGAGTGCAATTATAGTTCTTTAGTGGTGTGAACTGTAATTCAGTATTTTATGAAAATTGTAGAAACCGCTGCTGGCTTTCAATATGTGCAGATACCGCTATGCGTCTTTCTTTAATTGCAGAAACAGCCAGTAGGTGTTTGGGTTCCACTGGAAATCTAACTCATCATTACTCCCCAGATCCCTGCTGTAGCCATATATATATGTGGGTAGGCTGAACCTGTTAGATGATGATTTTCGGATCAATATTATTATGATATTATTTTGTCTCTCAAGACTTAAATATATTGGGGTTCTGTCGGTACAAGTTCTCGGAGGATCGTAACCCACACTACGTTCGAGGATCGCATAAGGGGAATACAGTGGAAGATCTGACAGGAGCTTTAACTCGGAATCAAATCGTAGTTGAAGAATTGATCGACAAAAGGTATTTTTCTAAATTAACTTTGGTTGCACGGGTTTATTTTTAATCGTTCGACGTCAAAATTTTTATTTGGAGCCCATTTTGGCGTTTGCCCGTCTAGTTAATTTTTTCTAAAAATCATTTTAAAAAACAATGATCATGACAATATTGCCTCCAAAAAAGCGTACTTGGGCGAGAGTAGTACTTAGATGGGTGACCCCTAGGGAAGTCCTTATGTTGTACCCCTTCTCGAATTCTCAATTTTCACAAGTTTTAGCCTTTTTAGTACCGGTGAAAGTGTCAGCGTGCACCAGATCCCCTTAGAACTCCGTCGTCAAGCGTGCTTGGGCGAGAGTAGTACTAGGATGGGTAACCCCCTGGGAAGTCCTCATGTTACACCCCTTTTGAATTTTTAATTTTCACCAGTTTTTTCTTTATAGGTGCCGATGAAAGGGTCGGGGTGCGATATAGAATTGGGACGAAATTAGTCATAAAATGATCCCAAAATAGACCAAAAGGTAGTTAGCTCGGTAGTGACGTTAGGATTCTAATACCACCAGTCTTGCGCAATTATGATTTTCAATTAAAAAATATAAATCTTTGAACGAAGAGAGTCGTAAGAGAATTATATAAGGAGAAAATAACGGGTGCGATCATACCAGCACAACGCACCGGATCCCATCAGATCTCAGCAAATAAGCATGCTTGGGCGAAAATAGTACTTGGATGGGTAACCCCTTAGGAAGTCCTCATGTTATACCACGTTTTGAATTTTTAATTTTCAATAGTTTTGGATTTTTGACTGCCGGTGAAAATGACCGGGTGAAAAATAGAACCCAGACGGAGAGGGTCATCAGAGAATTGAGGAGGTAGAAACTAAGGGTCCGTTCATACAAGAACTAATGCACCAGTTCCCATCAGAACTTCACAGGTAAGCGTGATTGGGCGAGCGTACTACTACGATGGGTGACCCCCTACGAAGTTCTCGTGTTGCACCCCTTTGTGAATTTTTAATTTTAACTAGGTTTTGGCTTTTTCAGTTCCATTGAATGTGTCGGGGTGTGAAAAAGAATCAGGACCAAAAGGGTTATAACAGAATTGAGAAAGGAAAAACTAACAGGTGCAATTATACCCGGGCTAATGCACCGGATCCGATCAGAACTCTACAGTCAAGCATGCTTGGGCGTGAGTAGTACTAGGATGGGTTGCCCCCTGAGAAGTCCTCGTGTTGCAGCCCTATTTGAATTTTTAATTTTCTCTAGTTTTATCTTTTTAAGTGCTGATGGAAGGTTTGGGGTGCAAAATAGAACCAGAATGAAGAGGGCCATAAGAGAATTGGGGAAGTAAAAATTTACAGGTGCAATCATACCAACACCAACGCACCGGATCCCATTAGAACTCCGCAATCAAGTGTGCTTGGGAGATAGTAGTTCTAGGATGGGTGACCCTCAGGAAAGTCCTCGTGTTGCAACCCTTTTTGAAATTTTAACTTTTACCAGTTTTGGCGTTATGACTGCTGGTGAAATGGTCGGGGTGCGATATAGAACCGGGAAAAAATAGTCATAAAATGATGCAAAAAAAGGCCCCAAAGGTAGTTGGTTGTGAACAGTTGTTAGGATTCCAATGTTGCCAGCCTTGTGTAATTCTGATTTTTGATTAAAAATTTACATTTCGTTGAACGGAAAGAGTCATAAGTGAATTGAGGAAGGAGAATATAACAGGTGCGATCATACCAGGACTAATGCACCGTATCCCATCATAACTCCGCAATTAAACGTGCTTGGCCAAGAGTAGTACTAGGATTGGTGACCCCCTAGGAAGTCCTTGAGCTGTACCCCTTTTTGAATTTTTACTTTTCACCTGTTTTGGCTTTTTGAGTGCCGGTGAATGTGTGAGGGTCCAAAATAGAATCGGAACGGAGTGTATCATAAGAGAATTGAGAAGAAAAAACTAACGGGTGCCGCCATACCAGCATTAATGCATCAGATCCCATTAGAACTCCATTGTCAAGCGTGCTTGGGTAAGAGTAGTACTAGGATGGGTGACTCCTAGGGAAGTCTTCGTGTTGCGCCCCTTTTTGAATTTTTTTTGTTTTAACCAGTTTCAGCTTTTTGAGTGCTAGTGAAAATTTTGGGGTGCGAAATAGATCCGGGATGGAGCGGGTCAAAAGAAAATTGAGAAGGAAAACTAACAAGTGCGATCATTCCTGCACAAATGCATCGGATCCCCTTACAACACCATAGTTAAGCGTGCTTGGGTGAGAGTAGTACTTGGATGGGTGACCCAAGAGACTTCCTTGTGTTGTACCCCTTTTTGAATTTATAATTTTCACAAGTTTTGGCTTTTTGTGTTCTGGTGAGAGCATTGGGGTGCAAAATAGAATCGAGACAGGGAGGGTCACAAGAGAATTGAGGAAGGAAAAACTAACGGGAGTGATCATACCAGCACTAATGCTCCGAATTCCCTTAAAACTCCGCAGTCAAACGTGCTTGGGAGATAGTTGCACTAGGATGGGTGACCCCCTTTTGAATTTTTAATTTTCACTAGTTTTGGCTTTATGGGTGCCGATGAAAGCGTCGGGGTGCAATTTGGAACCAGGACGAAATTAGTCATAAAATGATGCCAAAAATTGACCAAAAGGTAGTTAGCTGGGTAAAGATGTTAGGATTCCAACGCCACTAGCCTTGCGCAATTCTGATTTTTGATTAAAAATTATAAATTGTTGAACGAAAAGAGTCATAAGAGATTTGCAGGAGAAAATAACAGGTGTGATCAAACCAGCATTAATGCACCGGATTCCATTAGAACTCCGTAGGTAAGCGTTCTTGGGCGAGAGTAGTTCTTAGATGGGTGACCCCTTTGGAAGTCCATGTCTTGCACCCCTTTTTGAATTTTTAATTTTCAATAGTTTTGGATTTTTGTGTGTCGGTGAAAATATCTGGGTGCAAAATAGAACCGAGACAGAGAGGGTCAAAAGAGAATTGAGGTGGTAAAAGCTAATGGGTGCAATCATACCAGCACAAATGGACTGGTTACCATTAGAACTCCGCAGGTAAGCGTTATTGGATGAGCGTACTACTAAGATGGGTGACCCCTTGTGAAGTTCTCGCATTGCACCCTTTTTGAATTTTTAATTTTAACTAGTTTTGGCTTTTTTAGTGCCAGTGAACGTGTCGAAGGGCGAAAAAGAATTAGGATGAAGAGGGTTATAAGTGAACTCAGAAAGAAAAAACTAACGGGTACGATCGTACAAGAACTAATGTACTGGATCCCATCAGAACTCTGCAGTCAAGCATGCTTGGGCGTGAGGAGTACTAGGATGGGTTACCCCCTTGGAAGTCCTTGTTTTGCACCCCTATTTGAATTTCTAATTTTCACTAGTTTTGACTTTTTGAGTTCCGATAAAAGGGTCAGGCTATAAAATAGAACCTGGACGGAGTGTATCATAAGAGAATTGAGAAGAAAAAACTAATGGGTGCGGTCATACCAGCAATAATGCACCAGATCCCATTAGAACTTCGCAATCAAGTGTGCTTGGGAAAGAGTAGTACTAGGATGGGTGACACCCTGGAAAGTTCTCATGTTATACGCCTTTTTGAATTTTTAATTTTTACCTGTTTTGGCCTTATGACTGCCGGTGAAAGGGACAGGGTGTGATATAAAACCGGGATGAAAATAGTCATAAAATGATGCAAAAATGGCGTAAAAGGTAGTTAGTTGTGAACAACTGTTAGGTTTCCAATGTCACCGGCCTTGTGCAATTATAATTTTTGATTAAAAATTTACATTTCTTTGAAGGGACAAAGTCAGAACTGAATTGAGGATGGAGAAAATATCGGGTGCGATCATTCCAGCACTAATGCACTGGATCCCATCAAAACCCCGCAGTTAAACACGCCTAGGCAAGTGTAGTACAAAGATTGGTGACCCTTGGGAAGTCCTTGTACTCTACCCCTTTTTGAATTTTTAATTTTCACCTGTTTTAGCATTTTGAGCGTCGGTGAGAGTGTCAGGGTGCAAAATAGAACCAGGACGGAATCTATCATAAGAGAATTGAGAAGAAAAAACTAACGGGTGCCGTCATACCAGTATTAATGCACCGAATCCCATTAGAACTCCGTAGTCAAGCGTGCTTGAGCGAGAGTAGTACTTGGATGGATGACTCACGGGGAAGTCCTCGTGTTGCACACTGTGACGCCCCGTCCTCCACGCACATCGGGACATGCATAACTGTAAATAAGGGAGATATTCTAGCGATGCATTCATAATTACATACGATAATTACTACATCATTAAAGGTTCAGAATTTGTTCAAAATACTTAACAATTACAGTCATCTAGAAAATTTAACAGAAGTTACATTATGTTCGTGGAAAATTGAACAAAAAGATCAAAACGGAATATTCTACGTCTTCAAGTAGCACTATTGAGGTCGGCTAGCTCCTTCCACTCTCCTCGTTCCTCGAAGTCTTCTTCTCCGACGAACGCACCTTCCTCAAATCGCTCATCTCCTTCACCTGTGGCACAAATGCCATGAGCAGGAGCCTAAAAGCAAATTCCCTAAACCATCTAACAAACTCATGACAAAATATCCTACAATACATATCGTATAATACCTAATACAAATTTTATGGCCAAATAGACAGAGAATTTAACATTTTCAACAGGTAAGCATATGTAAGAACAATTGTGTGAGTGCGTGATGCAGATGAATACAATGCAGTTGCCCAACCCAATTATAAATTAACCAATCAAATTTTAAGTAACACCATTACGTTCCCGTACGTTAGGCTCCCGTACACCAACATTCCTGATCACGACAGTGTATAGCAGACGTTCGGCTCAAGACGTGACACGGCTCAGGACATAACACGGCTCAGGCTCAGGATGTATATGACCTAAAGTCGATCATACCTAACACGATAATCAGAATAGCACCATTACGTTCCCGTACGTTAGGCTCCTATTCGTCAACGTTCCCAATCACAGCGGCGTATAGCGGCTGTTTGGCTAAAGACATGATACGGCTTAGGACGTAACACGGCTCAGAACGTAACACGGCTCAGAACGTAACACGGCTCAGGACGTACATGGCCCAAAGTCAACATATCCAATATAATAACCCAAATGGTACCACTTTGTTCCCATACGTTAGGTTCCTGTTCATCAGCGTTCCCGATCACAACGGTGTATAAAATCTGTTCGGCTTAGGATGTGAAACGACTCAGGAAGTAACACGACTCAGGACGTACATGGCCCATTGTCAACACCAATTCTATAATATAACCATAACTCAAGGAGCGACAGAAACCAAAATTCACGTAAATAAGACCAAGGTACGAAATAACCAAATGCCAATGTACAGGATGCGACCCACAAGATGCCCCAAGTGCAATGCAATGATGCTTATGGTACAACAACTCATATCTTGAAGTACAACTTAACAATAGCATGGTATGAAAATTAACATGGAATGATGCACAAACAAACATAGCGTAAAGTACAAGTCTTTAAACCATAAGGTACAACTCATTAAAGCCATAATATAAGTATACGAAGTATCAGCTATAATTTATGTGACATGGATCCAAACTATCAGCATGGTTTCTAATCATCAAATTGTTAATTTCATACACCAATCATTCACATGAATTATTTAAAGTCCATATATTCAAGTTCCACAAGGTGACACGTTACTCATACACTTAGCCAAATTTGGGTAATTGTTCAAGCGCCATTTTTAAAGTTACAATAGTGTTTTGAAGTACCTAAACGTGGATTTAATTTTTGATTTTTGAACACCAATTAGATAAACATATTTCTTACAACTTTCATGTTTAACACTAAGGTCAAATCCTAGGGAAAAGGCATCACTTATTTTAATTAAGTGAAAACTGTTCAGCATTTTACTGAGAAAAATACAAAAATTGGGTTTTTATTGGCCACAGTTTTGGGGCATCAATTCAAAGTCTATGGGCCTTAATTTTGGGGAGGTTTTAGTTTAAGGTGTCCCCTACATGTTTCATGTTTTTTTTCTAGAGCAAGTTGTTTGGAATGAATTGGTGATTTTGGCCAATTTATAAAGTGAGTTCAATCAGCCTAAAAAGGGTCTGCATAATAGGTTTTCAAAAGAGAAGTCACAAGACCTTTGGGGTACCATCTGAGGGTATTTTGGGCTGATATTTTCTCAGTAATTAGGTTAATATGTTAGCTATATTTTTCTTGTTTACCACTTTGGGATTTGGCTATTAAAAACTTAGGTTTTTGGACTCACAAAAATGTGTAACAGAAGGCTCTGTCAGTCACTGAATCTCAACATTGACTTTGGGAAGTGTTTTGACCTATAAAAACTTCTTAATTTTGGCTCCTGATTGGTGGACAATAAGATAAATATGTTTTCTACATGTTTTATGTTTTGACCCAAGCTCGGTTCTCACTCTAACTTAAGGTGTTTAGGTCTGCATCTCAGAGTGGTCAAAATCTGACACTCTTTGTCAAAAATGGTATATCTGGAGTTCTACCCAACGAAATTACTTCAAACTAATTTTGTATGAAAGAGAACTCAAAATGCTAGGTCTGAATATAACCATCACATTAGGATCATTTTTCTACAATTAGTTGTGTTATTTTAAATTTTGTAGCAGAAAGTTTGCATGCAGAAAAAATTAGGTTATCTAGGGTTTTGATAGCCTAGCTCATGTTGTGTTCATTTTTGATGTATTTTCTTTACATGCATGTCATATACTCATAAAAATCAAAACATCAGAACATAGTCAAGCCATAAAACTAAAAAATATATACATGCAAGCACATGCAAAGCTAGATTATACACAAACATTCTACTATCCATACCTACGATGCCTTTTTGAGTTAATCATTGTTTCTTATCTTTAGGCTTGATTATAGTGATGGATTGAGGGTTATCTTATGGAAGAATAACATAAGGTTTTAGGGAATTTACTTACCTTATTTGAAGACCAAAGAGTGGAGGATGACCTAGGGACTTGGCTTTGATGCTCCACCTTGCTCCTCCTTAGTTCCTCCTTCTTTTCTTCCTTCTTCTTTTCTCTTCTTCTCTCAAACTCTTGAAGAACACTTGGGCTCACAAAATCTGGTCTCTCTCTCTCTAGAATTGCCTAAAATGAGGTGAAGAAGAGGGGGGAAAAGGTCCTTTTTTATAGTGATATTTTGAAGTGGATCTATTGATGCATTGGAAGCTTTTAATTTAATTTTTCGTTTTCTCATTGGTTGCATGCAAGGTGGTGAGATTTTAGAAATTTGAAATCTGAATTTTCTGCAGAAAAAGTAAGTGGGAATTCAGCTGGGGTGTGTTTGGGTGGTTTAAAGTGCTTTATTTTGCTTTCATTGCTTATTTGGTGGTATTTTCGCACTACATTGTCCAAGGAAAAGTTTTTAAAATTGATTTGATGTATCTTTTTGCTATTCTAACTTACTAAAGTAAGTTATTTTAGTGTTATTATTATTATTATCATAATTTATAAAAATGTTGACAATAATTAATTATTTAAATATAGACAATTGAGCTACTTTAAGTTATTTTGACTAGATGTGACTTTTTAACTTATTTAAGTGTGAAAGAAATTTAATAATAATCAGTATTCCTTTGTTGGCCTATAATATTATATAAGTATGTATATTACTTGTATAAAAAGTTTTGGGTCATAATAATTATTAATTTATACAATTATTTCTTATTTTTAAACTTACAAATTGCAAAAAGTCACTTTTTGGGCATAAACTCTAATGTGGCGGGGCACTAAGGACATTTTTGTCATTTTTTGTTCTTATTTTATCTTTCGTTACTTAATTGTATTTAAATATCTCATTTAGGGTGTTCATGTGTCAAAATTTAAAATTTTAAGACTTTTTGCAGTACTAGAGGCAAAATGGTCGTTTTACCCTAATTATGAGAATTTTTTTATTTTTAATCTTATATTTCATGTTATTTACTTAATTTAGGACGCTAAGAGTCTTCTCTGAGTATTGGGCTTTCCCTCTGAGCATTTGACCTCTTTAGGATTTTCGGATCAAATTAGGATTTTCGGGCTAAATTAGGGTATTCGATCTTTTAGTGACCTAAGATCCTATTAGCTTACCATCACTAATACTAGGGCTTGGGTTGAATCACTACACAGGTCGTTACAAGATGGGTTGTTATAACTAGGGTCTATAACGGGATGTTACACACACCTTATTGAATTTTTTTATTTTAACCAGTTTTAGCTTTTTGAGTGCCAGTGAAAGTTTTGGGGTGCAAAATAGAACTGGGATGGAGATCATACCAGCACAATTTCTTCAGATCCCTTTAGAACTCTACAGTTAAGCGTGCTTGGGCGAGAGTTATACTTAGATGAGTGACTGTCGAGGAAGTCCTCGTGTTGTCCTTTTGAATTTTTAATTTTCACCTATTTTGGATTTTTGTGTGCCGGTGAAAATGTCGGGGTGCAAAATAGAATCGGGACAGTGAGGGTCATAAGAGAATTGGGGAAAGAAAAACTAACGAGAGCAATCAAACCAGCACTAATGCACCAGATCCCCTTAGAACTCCGCAGTCAAGCGTGCTTGGGCGAGAGCTATACTAGGATAGGTGACCCCCTGGGAAGTCCTCATGTTGTAGCCCTTTTGAATTTTTAATTTTCACTAGTTTTGGCTTTATGGATGCCTATGAAAAGGTCGGGGTGCGATATAGAACTGAGATAAAATCAGTTAGAAAATGATGCCAAAAATGGACCAAAAGGTAGTTAGGTGGGTACAGACGTTAGGATTCCAACGCCACCAGCCTTGCGCAATTCTGATTTTCGATTAAAAATATATAAATCGTTGAATGGAAAGAGTCATAAGAGAATTGCAAGAAAAAATAACAGGTGTGATCATACCAGCACTAATGTACCAGATCCCATAAGAACTTCGAAGATAAGCGTCCTTGGGTGAGAGTAGTACTTGGATGGGTGACACCTTAGGAAGTCCTCATGTTGCACCGCTTGTTGAATTTTTAATTTTCAATAGTTTTGGATTTTTGTGTGTCGGTGAAAATATCTGGGTGGAAAATAGAACGGAGATAGAGACGGTCAAAAGAGAATTGAGGAGGTAAAAACTAATGGGTGCAATCATACCCGTACAAATGGACTAGTTACCATCAGAACTCCGCAGGTAAGCGTGATTGGGTGAGCGTACTACTAAGATGGGTGACCCCTTGTGAAGTTCTCCCGTTGCACCCTTTTTGAATTTTTAATTTTAACTAGTTTTGGCTTTTTTAGTGCCAGTGAACGTGTCGAAGTACGAAAAAGAATTAGGACGAAGAGGGTTATAAGAGAACTGAGGAATGAAAAATTAACGGGTGCAATTATACCAACACTAATGCACCAGATCCCATCAGAACTCTACAGTCAAGCATGCTTGGGCGTGAGTAGTACTTGGATGGGTTACCCCCTTGGATGTCCTCGTGTTGCACCCCTATTTGAATTTTTAATTTTCAGTAGTTTTGACCATTTAACTGCCGATAAAAGGGTCGAGGTGCAAAATAGAACCGGGATGAAGCGGGTCATAAGGGAATTGAGGAAGTAAAAATTAACGGGTGAGATCATACCAGCACTTATGCGTCGGATCTCATTTGAACTCCGCAATCAAGCGTTCTGGGGAAAAGAGTTGTTCTAGTATGGGTGACCCCTTGGGAAGGTCACGTGTTGTACCCCTTCTTAAATTTTTAATTTTCACCAGTTTTGGCTTTATGACTGCCGGTGAATGGGTCGGGGTGCAAAATAGAACCAGGACGGAGTGTATTATAGGAGAATTGAGAAGAAAAAACTAACGGGTGGTGTTATACTAGCTTTAATGCACCGGATCCCATTAGACCTCCGTAGTCAAACGTGCTTGGACGAGAGTAGTACTGGGATGGGTGACTCCCTGCGAAGTCCTTGTGTTGCACCCCTTTTTGAATTTTGTTATTTTAACCAGTTTTATCTTTTTGAGCGACAGTGAAAGTTTTGGGGTGAAAAATAGAACCAAGATAGAGTGGGTCAAAAGAGAATTGAGAAGAAAAATTAACAGGTGCGATGATACTAGCACTAATTCATCGGATCCCCTTAGAACTCCGTAGTTATGTGTGCTTGGCGAGAGTAATACTTGGAAGGGTGACCCCCGAGAAAGTCCTTGTGGTGTACCAATTTTTGAAATTTATAATTTTGCCCATTTTGGCATTTTGAGTGCCGGTGAAAGTGTCTGGGTGCAATGTACAATCGAGACAGAGACGCTCACAAGAGAATTGAGGAAGGAAAAACTAACGGGAACAATCATACCTGCACTAATGCATTGGACCCCTTAGAACTCCGTAGTCTAGCCTGCTTGGTTGAGAGTAGTACTAGGATGGGTGACCCCCTGGGAAGTCCTCGTGTTGCACCCCTTTTAAATTTTCTATTTTAACCACATTTGGATTTTTGAGTGCTAGTGAATGTTTTGGGGTGCGAAATAGAACCGGGATGGAGAGGGTGAAAAGAGAATTTAGAAGGAAAACGAACAGGTGCGATCATACTAGCACTAATGCAATGGATCCCCTTAGAACTCCATAGTTAAGCGTGATTGGGTGAGAATAGTAGTTGGACGGGTGACCCCCAGCGATGTCCTCGTGTTGTACCCCTTTTAAAATTTTAATTTTCACCAGTTTTGGCACTTTGAGTGCCGGTGAAAGTGTCGAGGTGCAAAAGTAAATCAAAACAGGGAGGGTCACAAGAGAATTGAGGAAGCAAAAACTAATGGGAGCGATCATACCAGCACTAATGCACCGGATCCCCTTAGAACTCTACAGTCAAGCATGCATTGGCGAGAGTAGTACTAGGATGGGTAACCCTCTGGGAAGTCCTCGTGTTGCACTCCTTCTGAATTTTGAATTTTCACCAGTTTTGGATTTATGGGAGCTGATGAAAGGATCAGGGTGAGATATAGAGCCGGTACGAAATTAGTCATAAAATGAAGCAAAAAATGGACCGAAAGGTAGTTAGCTGGGTAAAGACGTTAGGATTCAAATGCCACCAGCCTTGCGCAATTCTGATTTTTGATTAAAAAAATATAAATTTTTGAACGGAAAGAGTCGTAATAGAATTGCAGATGGAGAAAATAACTACTGCGAACGTACTAGCACTAATGCACCAGATCCCATCAAAACTCTGCAGGTAAGCATGCTTGGGTAAGAGTAGTACTTGAATGGGTCGCATGGGAAGTTCTCTTGTTGCACCCCTTTTTGAATTCTTAATTTTCACTTGTTTTGGATTTTTGACTGCCGGTGAAAATGTACACTTGCAAAATAGAATCGAGATGGAAAGGGTCAAAAGAGAACTAAGGTGGAAAAAACTAATGGGTGCGATCATACCAGCACTAATGCATCGGATCCCCATCAGAACTCCGCAAGTAAGCGTGATTGGGCGAACGTACTACTAGGATGTGTGACCCCCTGCGAAGTTATCATGTTGCCCCTCTTTGTGAATTTTTAATTTTAACTAGTTTTAGCATTTTCAGTGCCAGTGAAAGTGTCAGGGTGCGAAAAAGAATCAGGACGAAAAGGGTTATAAGAGAACTGAGAATGGAAAAACTAACGGGCGCGATTATACCAGCACTAATACACCGGTTCCCATTAGAACTCTGCAATCAAGCATGCTTGCGCGTGAGTAGTACTATGATGGGTTACCCCTTGGGAAGTCCCTGTGTTGAACCCCTATATGAATTTTTAATTTTCGCTATTTTTGGCTTTTTGAGTGCCGATGAAAAGTTCGGGTTGCAAAATAGAACTGGAACGAAGAGGGTCATAAGAAAACTAAGGAAGTAAAAATTAACAGGTGTGGTCATACCAACACTAATACACCGGATCCCATTAGAACTCTGCAATCAAGCATGCTTTGGAGTGAATAATTCTAGGATGGGTGACCCCCTGGGAGGTACTCGTGTCGCACACCTTTTTGAATTTTTAATTTTCACCAGTTTTGGCTTTATGACTGCAAGTGAAACAGTCGGGGTGCGATATATAATCGGGACTAAAATAGTCATAAAATAATGCAAAAAATGGCCCAAAAGGTAGTTTGTTGTGAACATCCGTTAGGATTCTAATGTCGCTGCCTTGTGCATTCTGATTTTTGATTAAAAAATTACATTTCCTTGAATAGAAAGAGTCATAAGTGAATTGAGGAAGGAGAAAATAACGGGTGCGATCATACCAACTCTAATGCACCGGATCTCATCACAACTCTGTAGTTAACCATGCCTGAGTGAGAGTAGTACAAGGAATGGTGACCCCATGGGAAGTCCTTGTGCTGTACCCCTTTTTGAATTTTTATTTTTACCTATTTTGGTTTTTTGAGTGCCGGTGAACGTGTCGGGGAGCAAAATAGAACCTAGACGGAGTGCGTCATAAGAGAATTGAGAAGAAAAAACTAATGGGTGCGGTCATAGCAACATTAATGCACCAGATCCCATTAGAGCTTCGTAGCTAAGCGTACTCAGGCGAGTGTAGTACTAGGATGGGTGACTCCCTGGGAAGTCCTCGTGTTGCACCCCTTTTTGAATTTTTAATTTTAAGTAGTTTGGGTTTTTTGAGTGCCAGTGAAAGCTTCGGGATGCAAAATAGAATCAGGACAGAGAGGGCCTAAAGAGAATAGAGAAGGAAAACTAATCGGTGCGATTATACCTGCACTAATGCCTCAAATCCCCTTAAAACTCCGTAGTTAGGCGTGCCTAGGTGAGAGTAATACTTGGATGGGTGACCCCGTGAAGTCCTTTTGTTCTACCCGTTTTCAAATTTTTAATATTAGCCAATTTTGGCTTTTTGAGTGCTGGTAAAAGTGTTAGGGTGCATAATAGAATTGAGGCGGGGAGGGTCAAAAGAGAATTGAGGAAGGAAAAACTAACAAAAGCAATCATACCAGCACTAATACACCAGATCACCTTAGAACTCCACAGTCAAGCATGCTTGGGTGAGAATAGTACTATGATGGGTGACCTCCAGGGAAGTCCTCATGTTGCACCCCTTTTAAATTTTTAATTTTCCTCAATTTTGGCTTTATTGGTGCCGATGAAAGGGTCAAGCGATATAGAACCGGGATAAAATTAGTCATAAAACGATGCAAAAAAGGGATCAAAAGGTAGTTAGCTGGGTATAGACTTTAGGATTCCAATGTCACCAGCCTTGCGTGATTTTGATTTTCCATTAAAAAAATATTGTTCTTTGAACAAAAAGAGTCATAAGATAATTGCAAAACGAGAAAATAAGGGGTGCTATCATACATACACAAATGCACCAGATCCCATCAGCACTCCGCAGGTAAGCGTGCTTGGGCTTGAGTAGTACTTGGATGGGAGACCCCATTGGAAGTCCTCGTGTTGCACCCTTTTGAATTTTTAATTTTCATTAGTTTTGGCATTTTGAGAGTCGGTGAAAATGTCTGGGTGTAAAATAGAACCGTGGCGGAGTGGGTCATAAGAGAGTTAAAGAGGTAAAAACTAATGAGTGCCATCATACCAACACTAATGCACTGGATCCCATCAAAACTCCGAAGGTAAGCGTGATTGGGCAAGCGTACTACTAAGATGGAAGACCCCCTCTGAAGTTCTCGTGTTGCCCCCCTTTTTGAATTTTTAATTTTAACAAGTTTTGGCATTTTCATTGTCGGTGAAAGTTTCGGAGTGCGAAAAAGAATCAGGACAAAGAGGGTTATAAGGGAACTAAGGAAGGAAAAACTAACGGGTGCGATTATACCAGCACTAATGCACTAGATCCCATCAAAACTCTACAGTCTAGCATGCATGGGCGCGAGTAGTAATAGGATGGGTTACCCCCTGGGAAGTACTCGTGTTGCACCTCTATTTGAATTTTTTATTTTCACTAGTTTTGGCATTTTGAGTGCCGATGAAAGGTCAGGGTGCAAATAGAATCGGGACAAAGAGGAACATAAGAGAATTGAGGAAGTGAAAATTAACGGGTGCTTTAAAACCTGCACTAATCCACCAGATCCCATTACAACTCCGCAATCAAGCGTGCTTTGAAAAGAGTAGTCCTAGGATGGGTTACCCCCTGGGAAGTCCTCGTGTTGATTCACTTTTTGAATTTTTAATTTTCACCAGTTTTGACTTTATGACTTTCGGTGAAAGGATTGGGGTGCGATATAGAACCGGGATGAAAATAGTCATAAAATAATGCGAAAAATGGCCCAAAAAGTAGTTAGCTGTGAATAGTCATTAGGATTCCAATGTCACCGGCCTTGTACAATTTTGATTTTTCATTAAAATTTTACATTTCTTTGAACGGAAAGATTCATAAGTGAATTGAGGAAGGAGAAAATAACAGGTGCAATCGTACCAGCACTAATGCATCGGAACCCAATAGAACTCCACACTTAAACATGCTTGGGCAAGAGTAGTACTAGGATTGGTGACCCACTGTGAAGTCCTTGTGCTGTACCCCTTTCTGAATTTTTAATTTTCACATGTTTTGGCTTTTTGAGTGCCGGTGAAAGTGTCAGGGTCCAAAATAGAACCAGAACGGAGTGCGTCACAAGAGAATTGAGCAGAAAAAACTAACAGCTGCAGTCATACCAGTAATAATGAACCAAATCTCTTTAGAACTCCGTAGTCAAGCGTGCTTGGGCGAGAGTAGTACTAGGATAGGTGATTGCCTAGGAAGTCCTCGTGTTACACCCCTTTTTGAATTTTTTATTTTAATCAGTTTTAGCTTTTTGAGTGCCAGTGAAAGTTTTAGGGTGCGAAATAGAATCGAGATGGAGAGGGTGAAAAGAGAATTATGAAGGAAAACTAATAGGTGCAATCATACCAACACTAATGCACCGTATCCTCTTAGAACTCCGCAGTCAAGCATGCTTGGGCGAGAGTAGTACTTTAATGGGAAACCCCTGGGAAGTCCTTATGTTATACCCCTTTCGAATTTTTAACTTTCACTAGTTTTTCAATTGTTGAGTGCCAGTGAAAGTGTTAGGGTGCAAAATAGAATCGAGACGGGGTGGGTCACAAGAGAATTGTGGAAGAAAAAACTAACGGGAGCGATTATACTAGCACTAATGCGTCGGATCCCCTTAGAACTCCGCAGTCAAACGTGCTTCGGTAGGAGTAATACTAAAATGGGCGACCCCCTGGGAAATCCTCGTGTTGCACCCCTTTAAAATTTTTAATTTTCACTAGTTTTGGCTTTATGGGTGCCTATGAAAAGGTTGGGGTGTGATATAAAATCGGAACGAAATTAGTCATAAAATGATGCCAAAAATGGACCGAAAGGTAGTTAGCTGGGTACAGACGTTTGGATTCCAATACCACTAGCCTTGCGCAATTCTGATTTTCGATTAAAAGAATATAAATCGTTGAACGGAAAGAGTGCTAAGAGAATTGCAGAAGGAGAAAATAACTAGTGCGATCATACCAGTACTATTGCACCGGATCTCATTAGAACTCCGTAGGTAAGCGTGCTTGGGCAAGAGTAGCACTTAGATAGGTGACCCCTTGGGAAGTCCTCGTGTTGCATCCCTTTTTAAATTTTTTATTTTTTCAAGATTTGGCATTTTCATTGCCGGTGAAAGTTTCAAAGTGCCAAAAAGAATCTGGTCGAAGAGGGTTATAAGAGTACTGCGAAAGGAAAAACTAACGGGTGCGATTATACCAGCACTAATGCCGTGGATCCCACCAAAGCACTGCAGTCAAGCATGCTTGGGCGCGAGTAGTACTAGGATGGGGTAACCCCTGGGAATTCCTCGTGTTGCACCTCTATTTGAATTTTTTATTTTCACTAGTTTTGGCGTTTTGAGTGCCGATGAAAGCGTCGGGGTGCAAATAGAACCAGGACGAAGAGGGACATCAGAGAATTGAGGAAGTAAAGATTAACGGGTGCTGTTATACCTGCACTGATGCACCGGATCCCATTAAAACTTCACAATCAAGCGTGCTTTGGAAAGAGTAGTCCTAGGATGGGTTACCCCCTGGGAAGTCCTCGTGTTGCACCCCTTTTTGAATTATTAGTTTTCACCAGTTTTTGATTTATGATTGCCGGTGAAAGGATCGGGGTACGATATAGAACTTGGATGAAAATAGTCATAAAATAATGCAAAAAATGGCCGGAAAGTTTGTTAGCTGTGAACAGTCGTTAGAATTCTAATGTCACCGGCCTTGTACAATTTTGATTTTTCAATAAAAATTTACATTTCTTTGAACGAAAAGATTCATAAGTGAATTGAGGAAGGAGAAAATAACGGGTGCAATCATACCAACACTAATGCATCGGATCCCATTAGAACTCCACAGTTAAACGTGCTTGGGCAGGAGTAGTACTAGGATTGGTGACCCCCTGAGAAGTCGTGGTGCTGTACCCCTTTTTGAATTTTTAATTTTCACCTGTTTTGGCATTTTGAGTGTCGTTGAAAGTGTCAGGGTCAAAAATAGAACCGGAGCGGAGTGCGTCACAAGAGAATTGAGAAGAAAAAAACTAACAGGTGTAGTCATACCAGCATTAATGCACCAAATCCATTTAGAACTCCGTACTCAAGCGTGCTTGGGCGAGAGTAGTACTAGGATGGGTGATTGCCTGAGAAATCCTCGTGTTACACCCCTTTTTGAATTTTTTATTTTAATCAATTTTACCTTTTTGAGTGCCAGTGAAAGTTTTGTGGTGCGAAATAGAATCGGGATGGAGAGGGTGAAAAGAGAATTATGAAGGAAAACTAACAGGTGCAATCATACCAACACAAATGCACCGGATCCTCTTAGAAGTCCGTAGTTAAGCATGCTTGGGCGAGAGTAGTACTTAGATGGGTAACCCTCGGGAAGTCCTTGTGTTGTACCCCTTTTGAATTTTTAACTTTCACCAGTTTTAGCTTTTTGAGTGCCGGTAAAAGTGTCAGGGTGCAAAATAGAATCGACACGGGGAGGGTCACAAGAGAATTGACGAAGAAAAAACTAACGGCAGCGATCATACTAGGACTAATGCGTCGGATCTCCTTAGGACTCCGCAGTCAAACGTGCTTCGGCAAGAGTAGTACTAGGATGGGCGACCCCCTGGGAAGTCCTCGTGTTGCACCTCTTTTAAATTTTTAATTTTCACTAGTTTTGGCTTTATGGGTGCCGATGAAAGGGTCGGGGTGCGATATAAAACTGAAACGAAATTAGTCATAAAATGATGCCAAAAACGGACAAAAAGGTAGTTAGCAGGGCATAGACGTTTGGATTCTAATGCCACCAGCCTTGTGCAATTCTGATTTTTTATTAAAAAAATATAAATCGTTGAAGGAAAAGAGTGCTAAGATAATTGCAGAAGGAGAAAATAACTAGTGCGATCATACCAGCACTATTGCACCGGATCCCAATAGAACTCTGCAGGTAAGCGTGTTTGTGCGAGAGTAGCACTTGGATGGGTGAACCCTTGGGAAGTTCTCGTGTTGCATCCCTTTTTGAATTTTTAATTTTTACTAGTTTTGGCATTTTCATTGCTGGGGAAAGTTTCGGAGTGCGAAAAAGAATCAGGATGAAGATGGTCATAAGAGAACTGAGGAAGGAAAAATTAACGTGTGCGATAATACCAGCACTAATGTACTGGATCCCATCAAAACTCTTCAGTCAAGCATGCTTGGGTGCAAGTAGTACTAGGATGGGGTAACCCCACGGAAGTCCTCGTGTTGCACCTCTATTTGAATTTTTTATTTTCACTAGTTTTGGTATTTTGAGTGCCAATGAAAGGGTCGGGGTGCAAATAGAACCAGGACAAAGAGGGACATCAGAGAATTGAGGAAGTAAAAATTAACGGGTGCTGTCATACCTGCACTAATGCACCGGATCCCATTAGAACTCCGCAATCAAGCATGCTTTGGAAAGAGTAGTCCTAGGATGGGTTACCCCCTGGGAAGTTCTCGTGTCGCACCCCTTTTTGAATTATTAATTTTCACCAATTTTGGCTTTATGACTGCCGGTGAAACGATCGGGGTGCGATATAGAACCGGGATGAAAATAGTCATAAAATAATGCGAAAAATGGCCCAAAAGGTAGTTAGCTGTGAACAGTCGTTAGGATTCCAATGTCACCGGCCTTGTACAATTTTGATTTTTCATTAAAAATTTACATTTCTTTGAATGGAAAGATTCATAAGTGAATTGTGGAAGGAGAAAATAACGAGTGCAATCGTACCAGCACTAATGCATCGGAACCCATTAGAACTCCACACTTAAACGTGCTTGGGCAAGAGTAGTACTAGGATTGGTGACCCACTGTGAAGTCCTTGTGCTGTACCCATTTTTGAATTTTTAATTTTCACCTGTTTTGGCTTTTTTAGTGCCGGTGAAAGTGTCAGGGTACAAAATAGAACCAGAACGGAGTGCATCACACTAGAATTGAGCAAAAAAAACTAACAGCTGTAGTCATACCAGCAATAATGCACCAAATCTCTTTAGAACACCACAGTCAAGCGTGCTTGGGCAAGAGTAGTACTAGGATAGGTGATTGCCTGGGAAGTCCTCGTGTTACACCCCTTTTTCAATTTTTTATTTTAATCAATTTTAGATTTTTGAGTGCCAGTGAAAGTTTTGGGGTGCGAAATAGAATCGGGATGGAGAGGGTGAAAAGAGAATTATGAAGGAAAACTCACAGGTGCTATTATACCAGCAGTAATGCATCGGATCCCTTTAGAACTCCGCAGTTAATCGTGCTTGGGGAGAGTAGTACTTAGATGGGTGACCCCCGAGAAGTCCTTATGTTGTACCCTTTTAGATTTTTATCTTTCACTAGTTTTGGCTTTTTGAGTGCCAGAGAAAGTGTCAGGGTGCAAAATAGAATCGAGACGGGGAGGGTCACAAGAGAATTGAGGAAGTAACAACTATCGGGAGCAGTTATACTAGCACTAATGGGTCGGCTGCCCTTAGAACTCTGCAGAAAACGTGCTTCGACGAGAATAGTACTTGGATGGGCGACCCACTGGGAAGTCCTCATGTTGCACCCTTTTTAAAATTTTAATTTGTACTAGTTTTGGATTTATGGGTGCTGATGAAAGGGTCGGGGTGCGATATAGAATCGAAACGAAATTAGTCGTAAAATGATGCTAAAAATGGACCGAAAGGTAGTTAGCTAGGTACAGAGATTTGGATTCCAATGCCACCAGCCTTGTGCAATTCTGATTTTCAATTAAAAAATATAAATCGTTGAATGGAAAGAGTGCTAAGAGAATTGCAGAAGGAGAAAAGAACTGGTGCGATCATATTAGCACTATTGCACCAGATCCGATCAAAACTCCATAGGTAAGCGTGCTTAGGCCAGAGTAGCACTTGGATGGGTGACCGCTTGGGAAGTCCTCATGTTGCATCCCTTTTTGAATTTTTAATTTTCACTAGTTTTTGATTTTTCAATGTCGGTGAAAATGTCCAGGTGCAAAATAGAACCGAGACAGAGAGTGTTGTAAGAGAATTGAGGAGAAAAAAACTAACGGGTGCGATCAGACCAACACTAATACACCAGATCCCATCAGAACTGCGCATGTAAGTGTGATTGGGAGAGCGTACTACTAGGATGGGTGACCCCCTACGAAGTTCTCGTGTTGCCCCCCTTTGTGAATTTTTAATTTTAACTTATTTTGCCTTTTTCAGTGCCAGTAAAAGTGTCTGGGTTTGGAAAAGAATCAGGACGAAGTGGGTTATTTGAGAACTGAGAAAGGAAAAAATAACGGATGTGATTATACCAGCACTAATGCTCCGAATTCCATCAGAACTCTGAAGTCAAGCATGCTTGGGCGTGAGTAGTACGAGGATGGGTTACCCCCTGAGAAGTCCTCGTGTTGCACCCCTTTTGAATTTTTTATTTTCCCCAGTTTTGTCTTTATGGGTGTGATGAGAGGGTCGGGGTGCGATATAAAACGGGGACAAAATTAGTCATAAAATGATGCAAAAAATGGACCAAAAGTTAACTTAGTATAGACTTTAGGATTCCAATGCCATCAGCCTTGCGCAACTCTGATTTTTGATTAAAAAAATATAGTTCTTTGAACGGAAAGAGACATAAAGAATTGCAGAACGAGAAAATAACGGGTGCGATCATACCTGCACCAAAGCACCCGATCCCACTAGAACTCCGCAAGTAAGCTTGCTTAGGCGTAAGTAGTACTCTGGATGGGTGACCCCTTGGGAAGTCCACGTGTTGCACCCCTTTCTGAATTTTTAATTTTAACTAGTTTTGGCTTTTTGAGTGTCGGGGAAAATGTTTGGCTGCAAAATAGAACCGAGATGGAATGGGTCATAAGGGAATTGAGGAGGTAATGCCTCGGATCGCATCAAAACTCCGTAGGTAAGTGTGATTGGGTGAGCGTACTACTAAGATGGATGACCCCCTTTGAAGTTCTCATGTTACACCCCTTTATGAATTTTTAATTTTAAGTAGTTTTGGCTTTTTCATTGCCGGTGAATGTGTCGGAGTGCAAAAAAGAATCTGGACGAAGAGAGTTATAAGAGAATTAAGGAAGGAAAAACTAACGGATGCGATTATACGAACACTAATGCGCTGGATCCCATCAGAACTCTTGAGTCAAGCATGTTTGGGCGTGAGTAATGCTAGGATGGGGTACCCCCGGGAAAGTCCTCATGTTGCACCCCTATTTGGCGTTTTGAGTGCCGATGAAAGGGCCGGGGTGAAAAATAGAATTGGGACGAAGAGGGACAAAAGAGAATTGAGGATGTAAAAATTAACAAGTTCGATCATAACATCACTAATGCAGTGGATCCCATTACAACTCCGCAATCAAGCGTGCTTCGGAATGGGTAGCCTTAGGATGAATGACCCCTGGGAAGTCCTCGTGTTGCACCCGTTCTAAATTTTTAATTTTTACCAGTTTTGGCTTTATAACTGCCGGTGAAAGGGTCGAGGTGCGATATAGAACCGGGATGAAAATTGTCACAAAAAGATGTAAAAAAGGACAAAAAGCAAGTTAACTCTGAACAATCGTTAGGATTTCAACGTCACCGGCCTTGGGAAATATTGATTTTTCAATAAAAATTTACATTTCTTTGAACGGAAAGATTCATAAGTGAATTGAGGAAGTTGAAAATAACTGGTGCGTTCATACCAGCACTAATGCATCGGATCCCATTAGAACTCCGCAGTTAAACGTGGTTGGGCAAGAGTAATACTAGAATTAGTGACCACCTGGGAAGTCTTTGTGCTGTACCCCTTTTTGAATTTTTAATTTCCACCTATTTTGGCTTTTTGGGTGCTGGAGAAAGTGTCAGGGTCCAAAATAGAAACAGGACGAAGTGTGTCACAAGCGAATTGACAAGAAAAAACTAACAGATGCGGTCGTACCAGCATTAATGCACCGGATCCCATTAGAACTCTGTAGTCAAGCTTGCTTGGGTGAGAGTTGTACAAGGATGGGTGACTCCCTAGGAAGTTCTCGTGTTACACCCCTTTTTGAATTTTTTATTTTAATCAGTTTTAGCTTTTTGAGTGCCAGTGAAAGTTTTGGGGTGCAAAATAGAACCGGGATGGAGAGGGTCAAAAGAGAATTATGAAGGAAAACTAATAGGGGCGATCATACCCGCACTAATGCACTGGATCCCCTTAGAACTTCACAGTTAAGCGTGCTTGGGTGAGAGTAGCACCTGGATGGCTGACCCCCTGGAAGTCCTTGTGTTGTAACACTTTTTGAAATTCTAATTTCAACCAAATTTGGCTTTTTGAGTGCCAGTGAAAGTGTCAGGGTGCAAAATTGAATCGAGACGAGGAGGGTCACAAGAGAATAGAGGAGGAAAAACCTAATGGGAGCGATCATACCAACACTAATGCGTCAGATTCTATAAGAACTCCGCTAGTAAGCATGCTTGGGCTAGAGTAGCACTTGAATGGGTGACCCCCCAGGAAGTCCTCGTGTTGTATGCCTTTTTCAATTTTCAATTTTCACTAGTTTTTGATTTTTGAGTGTCGGTGAAAATGTCCGGGTGCAAAATAAAACAGAGACAGAGTGGGTCATAACCGAATTGAGAAGGCAAAAACTAACGGGTGCGATTATACAAGCACTAATGCACCGGATCCCATCAGAACTCTGGAGTCAAGCATGGTTGGGCGTGAGTGGTACTAGGATGGGGTACCCCTGGGGAAGTCCTCGTGTTGCACCCCTATTTGAATTTTTTATTTTAACAAGTTTTGGCGTTTTGAGTGCTGATGAAAGGGTCGGGGTGCAAAATAGAATTGGGACGAAGAGGGACATAAGAGAATTGAGGAAGTAAAAATTAACGGGTGCGATCATAAAAGCACTAATGCAGTGGATCCCATTACAACTCCGCAATCAAGCGTGCTTCAGAATGGGTAGCCTTAGGATGAATGACCCCCTGGGAAGTCCTCGTGTGGCACCATTTCTAAATTTTTAATTTTTACCAGTTTTGACTTTATAACTGCCGGTGAAATGGTTGTGGTGCGATATAGAACTGGGATGAAAATTGTCACAAAAAGATGCAAAAAAGGACAAAAAGCAAGTTAGCTCTGAGCTGTCGTTAGGATTTCAATGTAACTGGACTTGTGCAATATTGATTTTTCATTAAAAATTTACATTTCTTTGAACGGAAAGATTCAAAAGTGAATTGAGGAAGTTGAAAATAACTAGTGCGGTCATACCAGCACTAATGCATCGGATCCCATTAGAACTTCGTAGTTAAACGTGGTTGGGCAAGAGAAGTACTAGAATTAGTGACCACCTGGGAAGTCTTTGTGCTATACCCATTTTTAAAATTTTAATTTCCACCTATTTTGGCTTTTTGGGTGTTGGAGAAAGTGTCAGGGTCCAAAATAGAAACAGGACGGTGCGCATCACAAGAGAATTGACAAGAAAAAACTAACAGATGCGGTCGTACCAGCATTAATGCACCGGATCCCATTAGAACTCTATAGTCAAGCTTGCCTGGGCGAGAGTTGTACAAAGATGGGTGACTCCCTGGGAAGTTCTCGTGTTACACCCCTTTTTCAATTTTTTATTTTAATCAGTTTTAGGTTTTTCAGTGCTAGTGAAAGTTTTGGGGTGCAAAATAGAATCGGGATG
The DNA here is from genome assembly GCA_032270985.1 of Heliamphora pulchella. Lineage (NCBI taxonomy): Eukaryota > Viridiplantae > Streptophyta > Magnoliopsida > Ericales > Sarraceniaceae > Heliamphora > Heliamphora pulchella. Next base: position 3,013 of record JAULJZ010150381.1, on the reverse strand, counting down.
GAGAGGGTCAAAAGGGAATTATGAAGGAAAACTAACAGGTGCGATCATATCAGCACTAATGCACTAGATCCGTAGTTAAGCATGCTTGGGTGAGAGTAGAACTTGGATGGCTGACCGCCTGGAAGTCCTTGTGTTGTAACCCTTTTTGAAATTCTAATTTTCACTAGTTTTGGCTTTTTGAGTGCCAGTGAAAGTGTCCGGGTGCAAAATAGAATCGAGACGGGGAGGGTTACAAGAGAATTGAGGAGGAAAAAACTAACGGGAGCGATCATACCAGCACTAATGCGTCAGATTCTATAAGAACTCCACAGGTAAACGTGGTTGGGCTAGAGTAGCACTTGAATGGATGACCCCCTGGGAAGTCCTCGTGTTGCATGCCTTTTTTCATTTTCAATTTTCACTTGTTTTGGATTTTTTAGTGTCGGTGAAAATGTCCAGGTGCAAAATAGAACAGAGACGGAGTGGGTCATAACCGAATTAAGAAGGCAAAAACTAACGGGTGCGATTATACAAGCACTAATGCACCGGATCCCATCAGAACTCCGTATGCCCTTTTAACTCGTTTACAAAGTTCTCGTTTTGCCCCCATTATGAATTTATAATTTTAACTCGTTTTGGATTTTTCAGAGCAAGCAAAAGTGTTGAGGTCTTAAAAAGAATCAGGATGAAGTGTGTTATTAGAGAACTAAGAAAGAAAAAACTAACGGGTGCAAATATACCAGCACAAGTGCCCCGGATCCCATCAGAACTCTTCAGTCAAGCATGCTTGGGTGTAGTAGTACTAGGATCGGTTACCACCTGTGAAATCCTCGTGTTGCTCCGCTATTTGAATTTTTTATTTTCACTAGTTTTGGCTTTTTGAGTGCCGATGAAAGGTTCGGGGTGCAAAATTGAACCAGAATGAAGAGGGTCATAAGTGAATTGAGGAAGTATAAATTAACTGGTGCGATCATACTTGCACTAATGCACCGGATCGCATTAGAACTCCGCAATTAAGCATGCTTGAGATAAAATAGTTTTACGATGGGTGACCCCCTAGGAAGTCCTCGTGTTGCACTCGTTTTTGATTTTTTAATTTTTACCAGTTTTGGCTTTATTACTGCCGGTGAAACGATCGAGGTGCAATATAGAACCGAAACAAAAATAGTCTTAAAATGATGAAAGAAATGGCCCGTAAGGTAGTTAGTTGTGAACAGTCGTTAGGATTCCAATGTCACCGGCCTTGTACAATTCTTATTTTTGATTAAAATTTTAAATATCTTTGAACGGAAAGAGTCATAAGTGAATTGAGGTAGGAGAAAATAACGGGTGCGGTCATACTAGTACTAATGCACTGGATCCCATAAAAACTTTGCAGTTAAACGTGCTTGGGTAAGAGTAATACTATGATTGATGACCCACTGGAAAGTCCTTGTGCTGTACTCCTTTTTGAATTTTTAATTTACACCTATTTTGGCATTTTGAGTGTCGGTCGGCATGCAAAATAGAACCAGGACGTTGTGCGTCATTAGAGAATTGAGAAGAAAAAACTAACGGGTGTGGTTATACCAACATTAATGCACCGGATCCCATTAGAACTCCGTAGCCAACCGTGATTGGGCAAGTGTAGTACTAGGATGGGTGACTCCCTAGGAAGTCCTCATGTTGCACCCCCTTTTGAATTTTTTATTTTAAGCAGTTTTGCTTTTTGAGTGCTAGGGAAAGTTTCGGGGTGCAAAATAGAGTCGGGACGGAGAGGGCCCAAAGGTAATAGAGAAGGAAAACTAATCGGTGCAATCATACCAGCACTAATGCATCAGATCCCCTTAGAACTCCACTGTTAAGCGTGCTAGGGTTGGTATACTGAAAATCGCATTTTTAGTATTTAATTTTATTTGAATAAAATTAATTTTTCATTTTATGAGAATCTTTATTAGCAATGTATGCATATCATTTCTTTGTTATGCATAGATGTCTAATATTCTGTATAGTATATAATCTGGTGTGTAGAGTACTACTTAACACACAGAAGATCAGATTTTAGGTTCTTACTGAATATAAGTTTTATGTTCACTGCTTAGATGAAAATGGACATACCATTGGTATGACTGTAGCACAGAGTTTTAGTAGGCCTGTCTTCGTTATGGAGAATAGATAATGGCGTCGTCTATTGTTCTGACTCTCTGTGCTAGTACACTTTGTGTGTATCGAACGGGACATTTGAGGTAATTAATTTTGTACTGACTATATAAATTAATTTACACCCCAAGGTTATTATGAATAGTACTTATCCTTTTAATTCTGGAATAATTATTGATTTGCATATATTTAATATTCGTTGTTTTGATTCATTAGAGGGTGCGATCTTATGTGAGTCTATATTCCCAGTGAGTTGGTTAGCAGTATTATTTATATGGCAAATATTAATTATTGACGAAATCCACGTCTCGAATGATCGGGATTGATGATACCCCCTTAAGGATGCTTATAAGTTTTGATCGGGTCAAACCCTACAGGTGGATTTAATTATCCGGCGATCAAATAAGATAAGCGAAAGGGCTTAAAAAATATCAAGATACCGATTAAATTAAATTATCAGTAATTAAATTTAATTGACGGGTATCGAGAATCTTAATGTGGGGAGAAAAGGTAAGTATTTAATAATATGAGCTCAATACAAGAATGTCTTGAGATTATGGGTCAGAGTGCAATTATATTTCTAGAGTGCAATTATATTTCTTTAGTGCTGTGAACTATAATTCAGTGTTTTATAGAAATTGCAGAAACCGCTGCTGGTTTTCCATATGTGCAGAAACCGCTATGCGTCTTTCTTTAATTGCAGAAATCGCTGGTAGGTGTTTGGATTCCACTGGAAGTCTAACACATAATTACTCCACAGGTCCCTGCTGTAGTCCTATATATATGCGGATAGACAGAACCAGTTTAAAGATAATTTTCAGATCATTATTATTATGATATTTTCATAATAATAATGATCAAGACTTAAATATATCAGGGTTCTGCCGGTAGGAGT
>JAULJZ010150380.1:0-10049 GCA_032270985.1 Heliamphora pulchella | reverse complement strand
ATATATATATATATATATATATATATATATATAAATAAATTAAGTAAAATTTTAAAAATTGTCCTTATATTTTGAAAAATAAGGTTATTTTTCATAAAAAATAATTTGACCATTTATTAAAAATGGTGTATTTTTGGTAAGGATGGTTTTAAAATTATGAAAAGGTTAAAGAAAGAAAAGTAGGAGGGAGTAAATTTTTTTATAACTAATCTTATTTATAAGATTTTAAGATTTTTAGGTCAAATATACTTCAACCGTAGAAGAAGGAAAGAGAACATATTTTCTAAAAATCAAACTTGACCAGAAAATTTATACTAAATATATCCTAACTGTTCGATAAAATATCATGTAGGACATTTTGAAAAATATGCTCTATTTTACAATATATATATATATATATATATATATATAACTAAATAACGGTAGAATTAAAATATTAAGATCCGATTCTAATTTGATCCGTTACTTGAGCTGACTACCCACTCAAAACAATGTCCAAAATTCGAACGAAACCAAATGGGTTTCACTTTCATCTTGCTAATGCTACTAACATCTTGTGATGAGGGTGCAATATATTATGATTTGAGAGATAATACGATGTTATACTTTTAAGATATTTAATTTTTTAATATATTTTTATGAATGAATTCATTTATTATATATTTTGAGCTCGTTGAGTTTATGCTCATATAAAAAGTAAAATTAGTCTAATATTTGTAATTATGTGATCAGAAAATACTTGTTTAATCATTTTTAAAAAATTACATTTATTATGTATTTTTGTGTAAGTAAATATGATTTAACTGTATATCTAAAGATATTGAATTAATATTTTTTGAATGAGTGGCAAATTCAATAAGTATTATAACAAACGAATTCGATCATAAAAATATTATTAAAAATTAAATCCATTAAAAACACAACGTACTATCTCTTGAGTCACAAATACTATCTCTCGAGTCAAACTGCACCCAAGCTCCATATTCTTAACCCTTTCTTAACCCTACTTAGGGGATGTTTGGCAAAATTTTCTGTTATATTTTTAAATTTTTTATTATTAATTTTAATTATAAACTATAATCTAATTTAAACACTCACAATTTCAGTTACAAACTATAATTATATTTTTTCTATGTCAGTTACAAATTACAATTTTTATTAAATACTCACAATTTCGACTACAAATTATAATCTATAAACTACTACATCGCCCTAAATTGACATTGTAGGCCCGCAAGTTTTTGTTGTCTTTATCCGACCCAGATGCTCTTCCCTTTCAAACGAGTCCGGCAGGCTCCCCTCTTAATTTTTGAGCATTCATTTTTTATTTTTTTAGTATTTAAGTTGAATTAATTTTGATTATTCAAATTACTCATGTTATAAAATGGGTTAAAAAAATCATATATGTGAAAAATTAAGTTAACCGATCAATCGATGTATACATGATCTCATTACATTAATTTAAAATTAAAAATGAACAATCTATTCTTGAAAAGAATTTTCAAAATGAACAATGTTCTCGTTTAGTTGTATTTTCGAAAAATTATATTCAAAAGAATATATATTTTTTAAAAAAATTAAAAAGAATTTTTATAATATTTTAAAAAGAGAATATGCGTTTGGTTGTCAAAACTGAGTTATTTCTCCACACATCAAGTGCTACGATTTATCGATAATTATATAATTGAATATCGGTCCTGTTTGATTGCAGTTTTTATTTTTATTTTCCCAAAAAAATTATTTATAAAATTAAAAATTTGTTCTCTATTTTCTTTGTCTATTTCTCTTATAATTAAAAATAAAAAATTTATTTTTAAAACTATATCTATTATCTAATTTTTAAAATTAATATTATTCAATTATATAATTACCTATATTCAATCAATTTAATTATTTTCCTTCAAAAGGAGCCTGGCACCCTCTAATTTTTTATCTGGCCTTCATTATTTCTTGGGGTTTTCTTATTTTTTTAATATTCAACGCTAAGTGGCTTTAATAAATAAATTGTTCATGTTATAGGGCATATTAAGAAAATAATATACGTAAAAAATTAAGTTGATTAAAGATCGATAACTATATGATCATATTCTATTGATCTTAAAAAATAAACGAGCTACTCTTAAAATTATATTTTTCATCTATTTTTGTTAGAACTAAAAAATAAATAATTTATTTCCAAAATTATATTTGTTCTTTATTTTTCTAAAATTAATATTGTTGTTCGATGAAACTTACATAATAAATCATTTAAATAGATCTAAATTGTTGAGTACTAAATAGTACAGGTCCTCTCCATTTTGTAATTAAATAGAAATTTTTTATTTTTATATTATGATATTTTGGTAGATCATTTTAATGATATGAACCGTTCATATTATAGACAATACTAAGGATATTATATATGTAAAAATTAAAAATAATAGGCAATTGATAATTAATGATCGAAAGATATTTATCTTTAAAAAATGACAAATATAATTTTAAAAATAGATTTTACAATTTGTTTATAATTTATGTGAAACAATTATCTAGTTATTAATTTTTAATTATTTTTTTATATAAATAATTTTCTTAATAAATTAAATAATATAAAAATGAAAATAGACACAATTTTCTAAAAAATTAAATGGACGCCTTTCCTTCACAACTACTGTGCTTGGAGGTATTCGTAACGGACGATCAAATTTAAGCCACGTGCCACAGCAAAATGACATGTTCGGATGTAATTATTGGGTAGTCCTCCCGTAAAATTTGGCATTACTTACATAATATTTTAATTTAATAATATACTAAAAAATATTTTAAGTATAATAATAATAAAAATAACTCACTTTTATTAGACAAACAAAAATAAAAATAACTCAATTAGTATGTTTTAAATAGTTTTATCTATGAGAAATAATAGATGACACTGTTTAAATAATACTTTAAGACCATATTTGATAATAATTTTAGCCCTTGAACTGGGCTAGTATTCCATTAAACTTATGAAGATTATGTTTGTTTTGCAAAATTTTGGTTGGACTAGCAATTAATTGTGAAACCCTTGAAATGGTTGGATAGGAAAACCCACCAAATTAGTGTTAGCCATAATCCAAGGTCTTATATAATATGAAATATGCCCTGAGTTTTATGTGCTCCCACAGTTGATCATACAAATTAAAAATTCTAAACAGTCTTTTTTTTGGTGCTCTTAACATTAGAAAATTATTAGATATTTTTAGAGTATTACGTAAGTAATGTCACATAATATTCTCAGTAAATAAATGATTACAATTTACATTATGTGGGTTACTCTTTGTCTTATAATCATTAAACAAAGGTGAATCATCATGTTTTTTATAGAAAAATTTATTGTTACCATATTAGATAGAAGTACCACGTGAATTTACCACATAAAATTTTGAAAGCACCGAATAATAACTCCTTAACATTCCACGGAGACGAACAATAAAAAGAAATTATTATTTTTATTTATTTTTGGTTTATTTTTAATTATAAATTTTTAGTTTTAAAAATGTTTCAATGAGTGAATTTTAAAAAAATTTAAAAATTTAAAAAAATTAAAAAAATTAGAAATAAATAACATAAAAATTAACTTATTATCTTATTTAACTTAGTTTTCAAAAAAATTGAATTTATTAGCTTATTTAAAAGTAAAAACATATTTATTAGTTTTTCACTACTAAAGTAATCTTAAAAATTAACAAATATAAATTCATCTCATATTATTTAATTTTATTCAAAATAAATATAAATTTATGTAATTTATTATATTATCTTAATCAAATAAAAAAAAATTAATATAACTTATTTCTAATTTTACTTTATTATTAATTTAACTCAATTTACGTAGATTTAAAACGAGGGCTAACAACAGTACCTTATAATTTGCCCACGTTGGGTTTATATTCAGGGGAAGAGGCCACACGTGGAGCACCCTGCGCTCTCTTAGCTTTTTGATGGCCTATGCATGCTTTGCAGGTTAGGCACTGCTTCCCACTTTGCTTTAAAAGCCTAATTACTTTTTATGAGTTTTTTTTTTCTTTTCTCTGACTTTAAAAATACTTTTTACTTTACAGTTTTAACATTTTCGGTTGCTTGTAACAAGATAATCTAAAAAGTATGCTTTTTAGAATTAAAATTAAAAATAATTTATTAAAAATAAAAAAAAATAAAAATTCCAATTAAGTTGACTTTTTTGGTTTTATCTGAAATTTTCTAATTTTTTTATCAAATATTTTTATTTTTTTAATTCTTAATAATAAAAGTAATTAAAAAAGTACAATAATTTAGATAAATTCAACACAAAAAGTTATATAAAAAAAGTTAGACCAAATGCCCATTTTGCCTATATAAACACTTTCAATGAGTATTTGAAGAACATTTTAAAAGTTTTGGTGATTTGTAAAATTATTTTCGAATTCTTTCGAAATCCAACAAATTTTTAAAGAACGTTGGAATGTCTTCAAGTTGAAGACTTAGGCTTCTCATTTTAATGTAATTTTTTTTACTAAAAAATATTTTTTCAACTTTATTTTCTAAGTGTTCAGTTAATATATGAAAATATTTTCAAAATAATTTTTTTATTGTTAAATTGAAATAAGATATTTTTCATAACAAAGTTATAAAAAATATTTAGATCTGGCCGTCCGATACCTCATGGAGTTTTGTTACTGTTTGGGATAACTTTTTTGTGACTTTTTTTTGTCCTTTTTGATTTTTTAAAATTTTTTTGATCACCTTTTTAATTTATCATGATAAAATAAATGTAAAAGTATAACCGTTCTAGCAAAAGTTGAAAACAAATTCACTAAAGACGAAAAAAGTCTTACAAAAGTTTTAAAGTTGTCTTTTAAAACTTTTTTTTCATCTTATATGAACTTTTTTTTAATTTTTTGGTCATTTTTTTATTTTTCTGATTTTTTGTAGCAAGAAAAATTTAAAAAGTATAATTATTTGAATTAACCTAAAAAAATCTCACTAAATACAAAAAAGCCTTAATGTAGCTTTTAAGGCTTTTTTCTATCTTATATAAACTTTTTAAAAATTATTTTTGGATATTTTTTTATTTTTTTGATTTTTTATAACGAGAGAAATTTAACAAGTATTATTATTTAAATTAACGTAAAAACAAAATTAATACAAGCGAAAAAAAGTCACATAATAGAGTTTAGAAAAGCTATCATAACAGTAGTCACTACCGTCGTTGGTTTATATTTTTTCGTTTTGAAAATTGATACAAAAATTTAAAAATTGTGCCAAAGTCGAGATATGTCTATTAAGAAAACAAAAAACAATTTTTCAATTTATTTTAAAAAAGTAATTTTATTTTATAATGTAAAATATTTATTTAAAAAAATTATTTTACTTACTTTAAAGTCTAATGTCTTTGAAGTACATTTAAAAGTCTTGATAAGTTATAAAATTATATCAAAAAAGTCTTTTAATTTTAAAAATACATTTATTTAAATTTAAAAAACAAAAAAATTCTATAAAAAAAGCTAGACTATGGCCTTGATTGGAAACTTCGGCTTTTTAGTTTTTTTTTTTTTTGACTAAAAATACCAAAAAAGCTACAGTTGTTCGTTTTACAAAAAAACAAAAAAGCTAAAAGGTTAAAGAATCAAATTAAAATACAAACTCAGAATATTTTATTTAAATTCTCACCACTTTTAAAATATAATAATACCTATTATTCATAACTTATTTACTACCACTATGAATTATATATAATTATTAATATCAAATATATATAAAATGATAAAATTATCTATTTTAAACAAAAATAATAATAAATTAATTTAAAAACTAAATTAATAAACAATTTACTTTAAATTTATTTTAATTTCTTAACTAAAAATACAAAAAAAAATTAAAAAAATTAACTTTTAAACTAGTTTACAATTGACTCTTATAAATTCAACTAAAAAGCCTGTGTTTGGATTAGTTTTTTTTTAGTGATTTTTAGGTTTTTTTAATTTTTTTGTAAAAAAATAAATGTCAAATCATGTAAAAAAAATAAAAAAAAATAAAAAAAACTTAATAAATCAAACCAATTAATTTTTTTTTAAAAATAAAAAACTCAAAAAAATAAGCTAACCCAAACAAATGATAAGTCTATATAAACAAACCCTACCACCTCTGACGATACAAATAAAGCAGAGGCCAGAGCTATATATATATATATATATATAATTTGTAGCATCTCAGCCTCAGCTGAATTCCTCTCACTCTCTGGTGTTAATGATGGGGGCCTCAATTGATCCTTTGGTAGTTGGGCGGGTGATAGGGGATGTGGTGGACATGTTCGTCCCCACTGCCACCATGAACGTCTACTTTGGTTCCAGGCATGTCACCAACGGCTGCGATATCAGGCCCTCTCTCGCTACTAATCCCCCTAGGGTTACCATCTCTGGTCATCCTCATCAACTCTACACTCTGGTTCTCTCTCTCTCTCTCTCTCTCTCTCTCTATATATATATATATATATGTTTATTCTTGCGTTTGCGTTTATGCGATGCATGAGTAATTTTAATTTTTGGCTCAGTTTAGAATCATTATTTATTTGTTTGTTTTATTTTGTTAATTTTTATTTTTAGTAATATTTTTTTATTATTTAGTCCAATTATTGTACTTTATTATTATATTTTTCAACTCCTCTTATTTAAACGAGATAGAAAAATAAAAAATTTAATTAAAATATAAAATTTTTAGAAAAGACAAAAAATAAGTTAAAATAAAATAACAAGCCAAATTTAACATTGATTATTTTTGTTTTTAGTGAATTCTTCTTATCTTATCAACAATTTTTTTTATCTGATGGGTTCATCTTATTGGGAGAATTTGAAAAAATAAAATTTTTTTGTTCAAAGAAAAAAAAATTCAAAAAAAAAATAAAAATCAAACTTTAGCCCAATCAGGGCCATTGTTTAGAAATATTAAATAAAAACTAAATTTAAAGGTACATTGTTTTATAGAAAAATCAAAAACTATAATTCATTTAATTTTGTATTAGGTCAAAAATACATATACAAGAGTTGCTAAACACTTGTACTTATAAATGTACTAATAAAAAAAAGTGGGTAATGGGTATTAACGAGTTCCATATGTTAACTGAAACTAATATATTTTTTTACAATTTTACCAAAATGGAATTTTTTGACGTATTTATCTTTTTTCCAAAAAGACTTCACCCAAAAAAAAGGATTTATTAAAAAACTATATTACTCCTACTCTTTGCTTTTTATTAACATTTTGAAAAATAGCTAAAATTAAATTTATAATCTACAACTAAAGTTAATTTTTTGTTTTTAAAAAAAAAATTAATTTTAAGTATTTATTTATCAACAAAAATATAAAATTAATGTTAATTTTTTCATTTTTTAACTCGCACATATTTCTAGTCTCTCAGTACACTTGACAAGAATGATTTAAATTCTTCAGTCTCTTAAACAAAATTATTTCAAATTCTTCTCTATGAGAAGAATTTAAAATAATTTTGTTTAAGAATTTGAAATAATTTATATATATATATATATATATATATATATATTCATCATTGATAGTTGCACTATTATCAAACAAAATTATTTCAAATTCTTCTCATCTTTGTTTTTCTTTTTGTGGGAAGTGTTTTATATTGTTGAAACTAATAATTTATAAATTGTAACTTATAGTAGAAGTTGCGAGTGTTTGGCAAAAATTATAACTTGTAGCTAAAATAAATAATAATAGTAATTTATAGTAAAAATTGTTAGCATTTAATAAAAATTATAATTTATAACTAAAATTAAAAACAAAAAACTTAAAAAACAATAATGGTTGCACTATTATCATTGTTGCCCATCGTTGGTACGCTATCGCTATCACTATCAAATTACACATTATATTTAACTAGCAATTGGCACAAATATACATTTAAATATATATTTAAAAATTAAAATAATTTAAAATGATAAATAGTAGAATAATTTAATTTTTAAATTGTGAGAAATTATAATTTTAAAATTAAGTAATGAAAAAAAATGTAATAAGTATTTTGAGAAAAACAAAAAAGTACACGCAATTTAAAATAACATCATGTAAGAGTATTATTTATAACAAAAAAAAAAACTTACATGATTTCATTTTGAGAAGAACATCAAATGAGTTCTCTTTCTCTATATATTAGTAGAGACTAGAGAGTCGGTGCATACGCTATCCGTGTGAACAAAATAGGAAAAATAATGAGAATTTGTCAAGTAATTAAAAAATAACTATCTGTATTTTAACGAATTTATTCGTGGTAAAAGCGGATAAGAACCATTTGGATAAAAAAATAGTTACCAATTATGGGTACCTTCAAATATATTAAATTAAATTCTTTTAATTAAATTCAATGATTAAAGGTAAGATTTGAAAGAGAAGAAGAGATTGAGAAAAAATTTGAAGGAATTGCGTGAAATTTTTTTATTTTAATTTTTTTATAATTATTAAATGAGTGGTTATAACAACATAGAACAACAATGAAAATACAACTTTTTAAATGGTAATTTTGGAATGGTAAAAGTGTGAGGCAGTTTTAATTTTGTGTTCACACTATAATATTTGGCAAAATTAGTGCTATTAGTTTTTAGCTTTTCATTATTAATTTTTTTTTAAATACTCATAATTTCTACTCCAAATTATAATTATTATTTTTTTCTATTTTAATTACAAGTTATAATTTTTACTAAACACTTATAATTTCTACTACAAGTTACAATATATAAATTATTAATTTTAATAATTCCAAATATCACCATAATAGTGTATATGTGTGTGTGTGTGTGTGTGTGACCATGTAATGGTTATCTCTCTTATCATGGTTGATGATGCAGGTGATGACTGATCCTGATGCACCAAGTCCCAGTGAACCCTCCTTGCGTGAATGGGTGCACTGGTTAGTGATCTTTTTCCCCATGGATGTCTGATAATTTACCCTTTTTATGTATATATATATATATATATATATATATATTCTTAAATCTGGCTCAAACTAATTAGATGGATTACAATTTTTTTCTCTTCTTCTATACATCGTAATTGCCAGGATTGTGACCGACATTCCCGGTGGTACCGGTCCTATTCAAGGTTCGTACTAAAAAAGCTATTTCTTCCTAAAAAATTTACAAAAAAGTTGCCTTTGGTTTTTTGTATATATATTTATATCTTTACTATTATGAAAACCAACACGTCATTTGATATAGTCTTGCAAGTGAAGCCAGTGAAATCGATTCACGTTTTTTTTTTTTCAAAAATACTCACGAATTCTGATTGACCTCGTGCCAAATTAGTTAGATCTCAGCTTGTGTTTAGATTAATTTTTTTTTAGTGATTTTTAGGCATTTTGATTTTTTTTTAAAAAAAAGTAAATGTCAAATCATGTAGAAAAAATAAAAAAAAAAGTGAAAAAAAACTTAATAAATCAAATCAGTTGACTTTTTTTGACTTTTAAGTCAAAAAATTTCAAAAATAAACCAGCCCAAACACAAGTTCAATCACTTTGAATAAATTCGTAAGAAGATCAAATTAGTTAGATCTCAAATGAAACTCATCCCAGCATAAAAAAGGAACGAAAGGTAAAAAATTTAAAAAAAAACAACTCCTTGTTATATTATAAGGTATAGACATACTTGATGTTTATGTATGCACAATGAATTATTGTGTTGTTGGCATGCATACATACATGCATGGATGTTACTAAGTTGTACAAAATATCTAAGGTTATCAATAACGATAGGAATACATGGTGTGTCAATACAGAAAAATAAATATCAATCGAAATAATAAGAAATATTATTATTGGAGTTTAAATTTGATAAAAAATATTAAAAAATAACTATAATATTTTAATTTAAGTTAATAATTTTGTAAGAGAGATTAGGTTTACAGAATATTTAACTACAATTGAATATTTAAAATTATTTTACATATTAAAAATGATCCCTGTCAGCTATTATATATATATATATATATATATATATATATATATACTATTTTATTCTATTAAGGGGAGCACCAATTAG
>JAULJZ010150379.1:0-10049 GCA_032270985.1 Heliamphora pulchella | reverse complement strand
TTTATATAAATAAACAAGATAAATATGTCTCCCGATTTTATGATCAAACAAAAACTATTTTGAGTTTCAGTCTCCTGTTCAAAAATTAACTCGTAATCTTTTAATCTTTATCAGAATCAGCTTCTAGCATCCAAGTTGTATCAAAATTTCTCGATATGCAGTGTTATACAAATACAACACTTCCAAGCCTCGAAGACATTAGAGACCACCGGTCAAATCAGCCCAAACCACCAACCAACCACCGACCAAACTCGGCACTGCTGGCGCCGCATCTTGCCACCGCGCCTGGCTACTTTTGCCGCCTCTCCTAAACTCCATTTTCATCCTATTTTTTTTTATGAAAAATAGCTTATGAAATATACTATTTTTTTTGTTAAAAAATTAGAATGAAAACGCATCAAAAACAGCTTTCGATGAGCTCCGAAGTGGCTGCGCCGCCGTTGCTGCCTGTTTCTTCCTTGTTCTGTGGTTATTTCGACTCCTGTTTCTTGCTTCTTTTAGCACTAGTATACAGACACATGTTGCCTTAAAGAATGCATAAAAAACAATCCTAAAAAAGCACAAAAACTGCCTTCGAAACAACCTGCCGCCGCCGAATTTTGCCGCAGCTGGATTCGCCTGCAGCCTTGCGCAGCTTTTTGCCTCATTTTCTATAGATGTTTTTCTCCACCTTTTGGACTATTTTTTTGGTATATTTCATTTCTATTTTATGCCCAAAAACTACCCAAAATACTTTCAAAAACACCTGAAAAAATCACCGAAAACGGCCTGAGCCGCCGCCGCTGGGCTATTTTTCTATTTTTTTTCATGTTTTTAGGAACTGTTTTATTGCTGCTTTTAAGCTTAAAACTGGATAAATATTGCCAGAAAAACTTGTCACAAAAATCATAGAAAAACCACCGTCGGTGCCGCCGGTTATGCCGCTGCCTGTTCTTCGTGTTCTTGGACATTCAAATATGTTCTTAAATATTCTAAATAATATTTAAAAATAAATAAAAGCTTTTATATCGAAAACCTATATCCCTTAGGATCACATTCGAACTAAAAAAGTTTAAACTATCACGATTAACCATCGTGATTAAAATTTAAATAATAATCATCATTCAATCATTTAATCAAATATGAATAAAGTAATGATCATAAAACCGGGATTAGTACGCATGCAAAATAAAGTTAGCACAGTTCTAAAACTACCCGACCCCTCGATTATCCGTAAACAAAATCAAAATGTCTCTGATACCAATTGTTGAAGGAAAATTGCTAAGATCATTGATTTGTAAACACTTTTTCAAAAAAATAAAACTAGACGGGCAATCGGCAAAACAGGCTTCAAATAAAAACTTTTTGATGTCGAATGATCAAAATAAAACCCGTGCCACCACAGTTAGTTTAGATGAATACCTTTTCGGTCGTTTCTTCAACTAAGAACTTTCATTCTTTGAGTTGAAGCTCCAAACAGACTTTCTACAATATTTTCGATGCAATTCCCGAACGCAGTGTGGGTTACGATCCTTAGAGATTTGATACCGGCAAAACCTGGACAACCTTAGTCTTGAAAAGCAACTTATAAATTTAGTTTAGCCTATCCGCATATTTATAGGCTACAGTAGGGACCTACAGAGTAATTATGACATAGATTTCTAGTGTGACCTAGATACCCTTTTCAACGATTTCTGCAATTATGAAAACCTTGCAGCGGTTTGTGCAATTTTCATAAAATACTAAGTTACAGTTCATACAACTAAAGAACTATAACTACACTTCTAGCTATAATCTCAAGACCTAATTGCATTGAACTCCTGTTATTAAATGCTTAACTCATCTCCCCACGTTAAGATTTTTGATACCCGCCAATTAAATTTAATTACTGACAATTTAATTTACGGTATCTTAAAATTCCTTAAACCCTTTTGCTTAACTTATTTAGTTGCCGAATAATTAAATCCACCTGTAGGGTTTGGTCTAATCAAAACTTATAAGCTTCCTTAAGGGGGTATTGTCAATCCCGAACAATTGGGACGTGGATTCCGTCAATAATTAATATTCACCATCTAATTAATACCGCTATCTAACTCACCGGGACTAGTGATCTATAAAACATCGCACCCTCTTATAAATCAAAATAACGAATATTAAATATACGCAAATAATAATTATTTCGGGTTTAATAGCATAAGTACTCGTAATAATCTTGGGGTGTGAATTAATTTATATAGTCAGCATAAAATTAATTACCCCAATGTGGTCTGTTCAATACACACAAAGTGTACTTACACAGAGAGTCGGAACAATAGACGACGCTATTATCTGTTCCCCGTAACCAAAACAGGTCTACTAAAACTCTGTGTTACAGTCATACCAATGGTTTATCCAATTCCATCTAAACTGTGAACAAAAACTTATATTCCATAAGAACCTATAATTTAGTCTTCTGTGTGCAAGACGTACTCTACACACCAGATTAAATACTGTACAGAATAAAGGACAACCATGCATAACATTAAAGAAATGATATTACATTCATTACTCATTAAGATTCTCATAAAATAAAAAATTAATTTTATTAAAAATAAAATTAAATACTAAAATCAAATAAAATTAATAATTTTTAGTATACAACCATGACACTTGTATACTTTGTTTGGAAATGAATCAAGGTTTTCAATTTTCTTGTCAAAGGTAATTGTAACGACCTGGTACAGACTCTAGTTGTAACAACCCGGTTGATGACAATCCGTGAAAAGACTTGGCCCAAAACCCTAAGTGTTAGTGATGGATAGTCCACGAGACCATAGAATGCGGAAGAGATTCAAAACCCTAACTCGAACCGAAAACCCTAAGTTCGGCCCAGAAATCCTAAAATGGTCCAAAACACAGGCAATAAAATCCTAGCACCAAAAGAATCTCCTAACATTCTAAATGAGGTAAATATCATGAAATAATGAATTAAAAATAAAAAATCTTTATAAATATGGTAAAATAACATTTTTGCCCCTAGTACAGCAAAAAATCTTAAAAACCTAAATTTTGACATATAGATACCCTAAATTAAGGATTTAAGTACAATTAAGTGGTAAAAGATAAAATAACATTAAAAATGCCAAAAATACCCCTTATTGGCCGACCACCTTGGGAAATGTGCTAAAAAGTGACTTTTTTGCTTTCTTTTTAGTTTTAAATGATTAGAAATATATTAAATTAAGCTTTATGATGATTCAATACTTTTTGAACAAGTAATATGCATAATAATATAGTGCTATAGTTTAAAAAAAGCAAAAAAATCATTATTGAAGTTCATACACAACAAAATCAGTCAAAAAGTCATATATTTTTTCAAAATAGCTTAATTTGACTTAAAAGACTACATCTATTTAATCAATTACTATAAAAACTATAATAATACATGGAAATACTATATTTCTCATTAAAAAATTAAAATAATAAGTCTCAGTAAGAAAAGACACCAAAAAGATACATTAAATTAACTTTTAATGTATTTTCTTGCACAATAAGGGCACGAAAACCAAGACAAGCCCCTTGATAGATGGGGGATCAGATTTTTGTCCCCCAAAATGAACCATAGCTACTTCTAACTTCCCCAAATCTGAATTCTAGCCTCCAAGAATCAAATCAACTTAAATCAAATTCAAATTACATTAATTAAAATGAAAAAAGGCACTTTTTATGTACTTTTTGTCTCCCATGTGTTCCCTAGGCTTGCCTATACAAAGAGAGCCAAACAACCTCTTCTCTATATGTCATTTTCGGCCAAGAGAGGGGGAGAAACTAGAAACACTTGATCTTGAGTGAGGAAGTGAGTTTGAGGAAGAAAAAGGAAGGAGAAGGAAGAAATCGAGTAGGTTTTCGAAAGCTA
Organism: Heliamphora pulchella; assembly: GCA_032270985.1. Classification (NCBI taxonomy): domain Eukaryota; kingdom Viridiplantae; phylum Streptophyta; class Magnoliopsida; order Ericales; family Sarraceniaceae; genus Heliamphora; species Heliamphora pulchella. The sequence goes on along the minus strand of JAULJZ010150379.1, from coordinate 6,175 downwards.
AGTCCATATCAACCCTCTACCCTTCTTTGATCTCTTAAAATAAGTAAGTCAAACCTCTAAATCTTGTATCTAAGATCCCTCAAAATATCCCTCAACTCATCCCTTTAAACACTCTTAAAATCAAGAACCGAAATCGAACCGAAAATGCGTTGTAATTAAGAATTAGAGGTTGTTGTGTTATTGAATGATATGAGATGTTGTTGTGCGTTGTTATCTTTGAGTTTGATGAACTCTAAGTGTGCTGGAGCCTTGATATTAAAGTTTAAAACACAAACATGGAAAGAAATAAAACAAAAACTTGACATGACATAAGTAGAGGACTTGAACCCTAAGAGGCTTAATTTTTAAGAACCTTGATGTTTCTGCCCTGAGATTTGAAACACCATAACTTAATTTAGAAAATTTATCTAAGTATTATTTTTATGTCCAGAGTTATATTTTTGTGTTATCTTTCATCCAAAGTTGGTTTCAACTCATTTTCATAACTAGAACTCAAGATATTGCAATTTTACCAGAGTGTGTCATTTTTCGACCAGTCAACACTACCAACTTGGAAACCCTAGTTTAAAGTGAGATACGAACCTTGGTCAAAACATGAAAGTTGTAGATAACATGTATATCTCTCTATCCACCCAAACTGAGAACAAAATATTAAGTTTTGATAGGTCATAACCCCTTTTGAAAATCTCTGTTGACTTTCATCCCCCGATGAACATTCTGTCACATATTTTTATATAGCCAAAAAACTCTATTTTTAGTGACCTATTCCAAAAGTGGTATACATGAACATTGTAGCTAACATATTGAAGTACTTTCTGCCTAAAATTCAGACCTTATAGCCTCGGGATGATACCCCAAAACTGTTTTAAACCCTCTGTCCAAAACCGGCTCTGATGAGTTTTGGCGGCTGACAGAACCTACTTTTTAAAATGACCAAAAGGTATAACTTGTTTCAAACAACTACCTTTAACTCTAAACATGACTACCCTTAGCTCTAAACATGAAACTTGTAGGGAACATGTTAAACTAGGACATACTAAAAAATGGGCTCATTTGGACTTCATTTGATACCCCAAAATCGAGAGCAACAGAAGCATAATTTTGGGTAAAATCTAGAGAAAGTGCGGAATCATTTTTGCTTATGATAAAATGTTCACCCATTTGCCTTAGGATTTGGCTTTGGTGTTAAACATGAGAATTGTAGAAAATATTTTTATCTAAATGATGTTTAAAAATCATAACTTAATTCTAAGTCTAGATACCCCAAAATTTTGTCATCCATTTTAATTTAATACTTGGTTTTAGCCTTAAAAGTTGCTAAGTGTGATTCGAGCACCCTTTGCTATAAGACCTGAGTTTTTGTATGATGACTTATTTGAATTAGTCGATTAATGTTTCTAAGTGAATGTATGATGATTTAGAACCCATGCTATCATATTTGAATCATATCTTGAGAATTGTAGTTTGCGCTTCACGTACTTGTACCTTATGCTTTGTGCGTTGTACCATGAATCTTGTCATGTTAATGCCATGATATAAATTGTTACACTTAATATCAATGGTACACATTATGAACATTTTCATTTGCATCCTGGCATGTTAGAGCCCATCTGTGTAAACCGTTGTTGAGATGAGCTGTGTTGAGATTATTCTTCTTAGTTCTAAGTCTAGGGGGTCCCTGGTTGTCATTTTTAAAAATAGTTTGATTTATACACCCTGAGTGTGTCCCCGGTGTTGAAAATAATTTTGGCTTGTATACCCTGGGTGCATACCCGGTGTTACAGAAATGGTTTATGAATATTGTTGGGTACCATGGGTTCGTCGCTATCATTTTGATTTCGATGGCTTGAACTTTGGGTAAGTCCGGAGAGAGCCCAGTTTGGGGGGTTGTAAATTCCTCATCTAGGTACTTTGTATAATGTGAACGTCTCTTTAATTCTCTTAGACTTTGGGTTGACACCGGTGAAGACATCACGAATCTTAAGGTGGGTTTTGTGCCCAGATAAGGGTGGCTGAATAATTTGGGTGGCCGGCCCTCACGCTGTTTCCATTGAGTAAAACAGCTGTGGCATGAAGCCAGGGGACGTGGTTACTATTCGTAACGAGGCGCGATGATTGCTTTGGTGATCAAGTCCCATTAAGTCTACTCTGGTGATTCCTAGCGTGGATTTCCTGTTATAATCTGGGTGCATTTTGGGTTGGTCATCTACATTTCATACACGCATGTTTATTGACTTATCTTCTATCCTGTCATAAATTTGTCTGTCTCCTTGACTATAGGCTGTACTGGGTGTTATATGGTATGTGTTGCGGTGAATTTTGTGCAATGAGATTAGTTAGAAGGTTAGAGTGTTTTGCTTCTAAGCTCATGGCATTCGTGCCACAGGTGAGGAGGAGTTATTTGAGGAAGTCGTTCCCGAGGGAGAAGAAGAGTTTGAAGAACAATGTGACTTCCAAGAGCACGTGGATCCCGCTGATATATTCTGAGGAGTCGATACCTCTGCTTTTGTTCTTATATTCAGTTTTCTCGTGCTTAGTGTAATTTTTGAAAGTTCTTGGTGAAACTGTAATATTTATATACTTTTGAATGGTTTAGAAACTTCTTTGTGATGTAATAATTAACGTATATAAATATGAATGAATGGCGAGAATATCCCTTTATTTATATTTATGTACGTCCCGACGTGCTCGGAGGATGGGGCGTCACAGTAATAGTAAAAGTAAGTGTTTTACTTGTAAAACAACTTTCCAAATAAGACAATTTATATCCCAAAAAATGCCAAAAAGATATTAATCAAAAACCTTTTTCAAACCCAAAGTCCCAAAATTTCACCCAGTAGGGGTTCGCTCGAGTGCACCCACCACTGCTCGAGCGGTGGGGTACCCAAGGGCAAACGGTCTAAAAATCTAAAATTTTTTCTAAGTGTTGGGAAAACACTTAATTTTCACAAACTTTGAACATGCTTTTAGATAGGCACAAAATTGAAATTAAACATACATTTAGTAATGAAATAACTTCATTCAACCCAAAATTCCAAAAATCTAACATTTAAAATCATGATATTCCATCCAAAAACCAAGGAAGTTAACCTAAAATATGAGCCCAACGCCCTCACATGCATACAAGATATGAATTCATAACCTTAGGGCCTTACAATACGGGTTACTCCAACCCCATATACGTTCATCCAAAGTGTACAAAAAGAATTACATTTACAATTTTAATTCCCAAAAGATTCGGCTAAAGAATCATGTAATTCTAACCAAAACTCACACAAAAAGGTCTCCGTGATCATCCTTCTCATTCCATTGCTTTCTTTTCGCTATCACCTGAAATGGATTATATAACATGAGCCGAGGCTCGTAAGAAATTGACTAAAAAGGAACAAATGCATGACATGCGAGGATAATTATGTGAATGTATAGACACCCCAATTTGAGCAAGAGCCGAATCTTAGGCACTCGTCTCGAATGCGCTCCAATGAAGAAAGAATGAGAATCATGCTCAAAGATACCACCAAGTAGGTAAAATTACGAATATAGCTCAAAATCTAAGAAAACCACCAAACAACATTTAGGCCGTGACTTTTTTGTCATGACCAAGAGCTTTTGGCAAACCCTAAACCAGGTCGTGACTTCCTTTGTCACGATTGCATCTTTTTATTTTAGCCGCGACTTTTGAAAGTCATGGTTGTCCTTTTCATCACCATTAAGGTAGTGGCCGTCACTGTGAAAAAGTAAAAAGGTAATTGCTGTCACTTTTACACCTTTTTGGATAGGTGGCAGCATTCCAAAGGGGGTATGTGTTGCTCGCCTTGCTTATAAATAGATGACGTTTCCAAGCAGAACAAGAGAGGAGAAAGACCTGGATACTAAAACTCTGCCCAAATACTCCCCCACCTAATATTCTCCTAGCCATTTCATACTTTTCGAGTCTTGTTCGTGTACTTGCTTGCATTGAGAGAGTTCTTAGAGCTCGTATCGGCTTGGAGATAGCATATTCTCACCCTGAGGAGACATTCGAGGTGGATATCCATACGAGGTAACCTTAGGAACCACGATTCCTCTATAAACCCTTATTTTCTTCCCCTGAGGGTGTCGTGGATAAGGTTTCTATTATTTTTATTGTCTATTTATCATTCATTTCAATCTAAGCATTGTTTCTTCAAGTTTTCATTATAAACAGTGTATTCGTAGCTCTCTGTTTCATATATTTACAATTATTTTTATTTTGTTTCGACGCTCATAAGCACACTGAACACATCAAAAACTATTTGAGGTTCTGGAACATGATGGCCGCGACCTTCCAGTGTCACAGCCACATGTTTTGTTAAACCTACAATCACGACTGTGACCTATTTGTACGTAATAGATATATTTGTGCCTCAAATATGCATAGCCGCAACATTCTATTGTTATAGTTGCGACATCTGTTTAGAGGCTAAAAACATGAAAACTCCCTTCAAAACTCTCTGATATTCGTTTGTTTCAAAGTTTTCTCCCCTTTTTCTCACTCTGTTTAGCATTTTCTCTTTTTTGTACTTTAGTTTATTTTCTTGTTGGGTAATGAATTGTAGATTTGGCATAGATCAAATGGATGGTGATCTCCATTCTATACACCTCCATTCTTATGTGTTCTGTGGTTATAAATACATAGCGGCCGCTACCTTTTAATGTCATGGTCGTGTATTTTGTAAAAATCATAGTAACGGCCGTGTTTAGTTACTACCGGCCGCAACATTGATTTCCATGTATGTCACAGCCGCTACATCCCTTTGCTACAGCCGTGAGATTTTGTAAGACCAGTGACATGAAAATGTGTTTTATATGCTCTGTTATCTTCTTTTAACATCCTTTGCATTTCGCTTTGAGTTATTATTTGTATAGAGGATGAAGGATGGTGGATCTAACCTACAACGAATGGGTTATGGTCTTTGTCTTGCATATCCTGTCTATTTGAGCCTGTTTTAGACTTTGTATGATGATTTTACCCTCTCTGGATCCCTACAAAACCTTGGTTGCATCTTTTGTTCTATATTTTTTACAGCCGCAACATCCTTTAGCTACGGCCGTCAGGTTATGTGAAGCCAGCAACATAAAAACCGCGTTTACGTATTTTGTTGTTCATTTTAGTATCCCGTATGTTCTTTTTCTAGATATATTGCTTATGTAGGAATAATATATGGTAGATCTAACCTAGAATAAGTGGATTATGGTCTTTGTCCAGCATATCCTATTCATTTGACCTCATTTTATACCATGTACGCTGAACACATCTTTCTGGACCCCAAAACACCTTGGCTGTAACTTTTATTTGTCACGGCTATAACAACCGGCATCTTGGTTTCTCGCGGTAACCCTATTGTTGTCACGACCGCACGTTTTGTGACTTATTTTGTCATGGCCGCAACATTGGTTGCTACGGCCGTGAGTTTTTTGCATGTCCAGTAGCTTGAAAATAGTGTTTAAATCTTTTCTATTTATTCTATGTAACCTGTACGTAGCATGTTAAAGGCAGAAACATTGTTGCAAGACCCTTAGGTCCCCGTTTGTTCATTTTATTGCTTATTCGCATGTTTTTCACTTTGCTTTGCTTAAACGATACGTGTGACATATCTAGAAATAATAACCAAGTTGCATGACCCTAGGATCATAGTTAGGATTTTGTTTCTTTGGTTTCTTTTGTTTGAACTCTCTTTAACCTCTCATTCTGTATATGTTACCTTTAAACGTTTACAACAAAAATTAATATTAACAAAGTAGAGATTAACCTCACAATTGGGCGAAAAAAGTGCCTAACACCTTTCCTTTTTGTACCTTAGCCTCCGAATTCTATTTTTCTCTAGTTACGTTTTTTTAAAAGACTCGCAGCCTTCTTTTTATTTTTCTTGATTTTTCTCAAAAACCAAGTGATGACTCTATTTTTCTAAAAAAGATGCTCAGATATCTGGGATTCTCTTGTTTTAAAAAGAAAAGAATATTTTTCTAAAAATAATGGATATCCGGTGCACCCCATGAATAAACGAAATGCCTGTAATTTTTCTGGCGACTCTGTTGGGGATTGGTTTTTCAAAAAAATCATAAGAGGGATAAACTTGAGGTATCAAAGTTTAGTGTCGACACAAACAAGTTTTGTGTCAACACAAAAGAGCCGAAGCTCTCAGGACTCAAAATG
>JAULJZ010150378.1:0-10050 GCA_032270985.1 Heliamphora pulchella | reverse complement strand
GTGGTTTTGGAGTAAGGATGGTTTTGAGGGCGGTTTTGTGGTGGGGTAAGTGGTTTTCGTTAAAAATATTAACGGTTTGGTGTATTTGATGTTAAAATTAAATCTGGAAAGAGGTTAGTGCCATTTTTGAAACCACATGAAGAGTTTCTGTTTTTGTCAGAAATCTTAGGGGTGGTCAGTGAAATTTACCTTTAATAATACTATGGTGATTAAGTTTTAGTGATCATGTTTGATTATCACATTATGTGTTATCTGTTGACACTCCATTTTTGCCCCATCTCAAAAAATATTCTAAAAAAAGGAGATTAATCCCATTTAATTTCTTTTCATAACAATGCAAGGAAAAACCAAGACGATTCAGCAAAAATGACTCAAAATGGAAACATTGACTATAATGAGCTCACGATTGCCACAAAAAGCTATGACAAAGCTAACAGCATCCGACGATTGAAATTCACAATATCAGACTCGATGTGCCCAAAAATGGTAAATCGGCCCTTCAAAAAATCAAAAGAACAAGGTGATATTTTCTCAGTCTCTTTTCTTGGTAGCATAACATCCAGGATACCTTATGCAATATTTAGCGCGTTCAAACCTAAAACGCACGAATGACTGTTTTGCCCCAGGAGGGCCTGATGACCCATTTTTTGTTGCTTTTTTCACCTAAAAGATAGTCCATGAATGATGTGACCAGGACCAATAGTACATAAATACTCGTTTTTCAAAAATCAAATCCATCAACAAGTGGAGTCATTTTTTATCAGATTTGACCACAATTCGGCAGCCTTTTCAGTCCAAAAATTAGTATTTGTTCCAACCTCTCGAGATGAGAAAAATTCGAGGATTCAAAACCATAATTTTCCATATCAAGAAATTGACTCGTACATCAAATTTTATGTTAAACCAAATTCTTTTGAGGAGCGCAGGATAGCACAAAAATTTGCTATTCGACAATTCTCAGATATTGTACCCACAAATCGAAATGATTTGAGCAAAACGAAGTTTACGGTTGGATCCGTAATTCTATTTTTACCCTAGTAACACCCTCTCGAGGTCAAAACTATATCCTGTTTTTATATTCCTTCCTTTTCTTAATCACTAAGCAAAAGTTGAACCAATAGGAAGCTAACACCTGGTTCACTTAAAATTGTCTATAAAAGGTATGCTTCCCTAGTGTATTTTGCAACACTTCTCACTGAATAAAAGGGCCAAAGCCTTGACCAAACATCTCTCTCCCCCTTACTTCTCTCTCTCTCTCTCTCTCTCTCTCTCTCTCTCTCTCTCTCTCGCCACCTATCAGCCATCAAACCTAAAAGCAACCCATCAATGCAAAATTCCAATAGCCTCCGAGCAAACCAAAAAACTTCCCTTTTTACCATCAAAGCCATTAGAAACTTTTAGAATAGGTAACCATCTCCTATCTTCTTTTATTTATTTTCTATTTAAGTGTGGATCTCAATTTTTAAGCTGAGGTTCTGCCTGTTTAGAAAATAAATTTCTATCCACCCTTAGTTGAACCTCTGCCTACAGATAGCCGACAAAGGCACCTTTGTGAACATCTATACAAAATTCCCATTCGTGTGTATCTTCTCCAAATCAAACTGTTCATTTTCCAACTGAGACCCAATGGAATGATACTTGATGCCGATGTGCTTGGTCCTTGAATAGAACGTCGAGTTCTTTACTAAATGTATAGCACTTTGACTGTCGACACTGAACAACTAACACTTGTCTTGTTCTTTACCCAACTCCTTCAAAAAACCTTTCTACTATATCAACTCTACATACCTTTGTGGCTGCTACATATTTTGCCTCTATGGTAGAGGTAGTCACAATTTTCTACAATCTAGATGCCCAATTGACTGTTGCACTGCCCAAAGTAAATACATGCCTGGTAGCACTTTTTTTAGCTATTAATTTCTCCTGCTAGGTCTGAATCCACACAACCTTAATTGCAACTACATTCTCGAGTCATCATAACACAAAGTATAATTCGTAGTACCTCTGAGGTGCCTCAAAATCCACTTTGCTGCTTCCTAGTGCTCCTTGCCCAAATTGGATATAAATCTGCTCATAACTTCTACTGCATAGGAAATTTCTAGTCTCATGTAAGTCATGGCATACATCAAGTTACCTACAGATGGCGCGTATAGTACCTTAGCCATGTAACTCTTCTCTTTCTCTATGACAGCTCCATATTCTTTTGAAAGTCTGAAGTGACTTCCCAAAGGTGTGCTAACAGGCTTAGCATCTTCTTTGTTGAATCGCTGCAGGACCTTTTTAACATACTCTGACTGTGAAAGTTTCAGCTTATTGCTTTTTTTGTCCCTATTGATTCTCATGTCAACGATTCATTTGGCTGCCCCCAAATCCTTCATAGCAAACTCCTTAGGCAACTGTGCTTTGAGATTGAAAATCTCATCCATGCTTGATGCTACAATCAACATGTCATCTACATATAATAGGAGTATTAAGTATAAAGAGAAAAATTGCTTAATGTAACAACAATGATTTCTATGACATCTATTAAACCCGGTATCTATCATAAAGCTAATCAAGCCTTTTGCACCACTGCCTAGTTGCCAATTTTAACCCATACAAACTTCTCTTTAGTTTGCAGGCCATCTCCTCTTTTTCTTTGACTGAGTAACCTCGTGGCTAGTGCATGTAGATTTTTTCCTCCAAATCTCCATGAACAAATGCTGGCTTAACATGTAGGTGCTCCAAATGCAAGTCTTCTGTAGCCATAATACTCAATACTGCCCTGATGGTAGAGATCTTTACAATTGGTGGTAATATCTCAGTGTAGTCTATCCCTAGCTTCTACTAAAATTCCTTGACTACCAGCTTTGCCTTGTACTACTTACTTCCATCAGATTCTTCCTTCAGCCCATAAACCCAATTGTTTTGAGTGCTGACTTTCCCTTCAGCAACTATACCAAATCCCAAGTCTGGTTTGATGATAATGACTCCATCTCATCATCAATGGCATGCTTTCACTTGCCCTTTGCTTCAACTTGCAAAGCTTCTTCAAAGCATTCTGACTCACCACTATTAGTTAATATCAGATAATGCAATGAAGATGAATAACATACTGTAAGCCTACTGATTCTGGTAGACCTCCTGAGAATGGGAGTTGGTGGTTCTGATTGTGGAGTAGTATGTGTATTCTCATTCCGAGGTTCCAGGACTCTGTTAGACATGCTCCCAAACTCAATATAGTCTGACTCATCTACAATCTCACCTTTCTAATCCTAACTACTTTTTAACAAAATAGACTCATTGAACATTACATCTATGCTCCTAACAATATTCATATTTTTTGGATCCCATAACCTATACCGTAGCTATCAGTATCATAGCTAACAAATACGCACTTTTGAGACTTGGGTCAAGCTTACCCCTGTTCTTTAGCTCAATATGAGAAAGCTTTACCTCCTTTTCTAGTTCATGCTTTCTCTCGCAATCCATAGTTCAAAGCAATTAAAGGTCCCTTGTTGATCAGATACACAGTTGTGTTCATCGTGTCTATCTATAACTACTTTGACAACCCAGCATGCAATCTCATACTGCTGGTATGCTCCTTGATTCTCCTGTTCATCTGTTCTGCCACTTCGTTCTACCTCGACTTCATTGGGATAGTCTCCAACCTCTTGATCTCGTTGCCTACACATTAGTTCTCAAACTCCTTGCTATAGTACTCACCGCCATTATCAGACTTCAGACACTTCAGTTTCTAACTCGTTTCATTCTTAACTAGGGCCTTCTAGTTCTTGAATATGCCAAACACATCTGATTTATTCTAACAAAAATAAACCCACAATTTTCTTGTAGCATCATTAATGAAAGTAACAAAGTACCGTGAGCTACCAAGTAAAGGTACCTGAGACGGTCTCCAAACATCAGTATGAACCAGTTCCAGCCATTCTGATTTCAGAGTTCTTGCTTTCTTTGTAAAGCTGATTTTTCATTATTTTTCGAAGACACAATCTTCACAAAATTCCATATCAATCCACTCAATTCCCAGTAGTTTTTCTTTTTGAACCATTATCTTCATACCCTTCTTGCCCATATAACCAAGTCGTTTGTACCACGTACTAACATCAACCCCAGATGTTGTCAGTGATATCCGGATGTAAGAACCCAGGGATACATGTAAAGTACCCTCCTTTTTACCTCGGACTAAAACCAATGACCATTTGCTCAGCTTTTAGGAATCTCCCCAAACGACGTCACAATCCCAGATTCCGCCAGCTGACCAACTTGATTAAATTCCTTGTTAGAATAGGCACATGTCTAACATCTTTCAGTTTCAATACTGTATCATTGGCCTGTGTGATCTGCACCTCACCCTTTCTAACTATGTTGCAAGCCTCTTCATCTCCCAAAGATACCTTTTCGAAATTCTCATTAACGTAACCGTGAAGTATATCCATACTAGGAGTAGCATGGAATGACGCTCTCGAGTCAAAGATCCAAGATTCTGTTCTAGAATCTAATGCACAAATTAAAGCATCAACGTTTTCCTCATCTGTAATTTTTACCGTAGCCTTACCCCCTTGATTTACGTCGTCCCGTTATTTTCTCAAAGTTTTGGTCTTTTTTGAAGTAACCTTTCTATCCACAGTTCTAATGGTCACTAGATTTTTGCTCTCCGCCCCTCAATTGTGATCTTTTTTGTAACTGAGATCTATAATTTCCCTAGCCCTTCTGACTTCTTCTATCGTTCTTTCTCTCCCTCTACCATTAGCGTTCAAAACTGACCTAGATGTCTCACCTGTTGTTCTTCTATGTGATTGCTCTCCCAACATCCTCCAACTTCAATTTATTCCGAGGAGTTACTCACTGGCACATTTTTGTAGTTTCTTATCATCAAATATTTTAATTAAAAATGTATGGATGCTATTTTTTATTTTTATATACTAAACATAATTTTTATTATTAACTATAATTTTTTTAGACATAGTTTTTAGCCATCCTAAAACTAAAATCCTAACTCCATCCCTGACTTCAAGGATTGCTCTAAAAGCAGCACTTGAATTTATGGCTAGACAAGTTGGTGGGAGAGAGAATCTTGGCTTTATTCCACAAGATTATAACTATTATTTGCCTTACAAGCAAACTATGCAAATGAATATTGGTGAAAGAGATGTTTATTAGAATACTTGCAAAAAATGCAATTCGAAGACCATAACTTTTTTTAAGCCATACAAGTAGATGAAGACGACTTGATAACCAATATATTTTGGGCAAATGTAGAGATGCTGGTAGACTATTCTTATTTTGGAGATGTGGTTTTTTCGGTACAACATATAGAAAGAATATAGAAGGTTGGCCTTTGCCAATGTTTGTTGGGATAAACCATCACAAGCAAATAATTATTTTTAGCACTGCATTGTTATACGATGAGACATCTGATACTTTTATGTGGTTATTTGATACTTTCGCTAAGGTTATGAGTGGAAAAACACCAAATACTATCCTTACGAATCAGGAATCAGCAACGGCAAAAGCATTATTAGCAGATCAATGGCCAAAAACATTTCATCGTTTATGTATTTGGCACATCTATCAAAATGTAGCTACAAAACTTAGCGGAATATTTGCGGGATTCGAAGAATTTGCAAGAGATTTCTCTTCATGCATATATGATTATGAAGAAGAAGAATATTTTATTAGTGCTTGGCATGAGATGATGGAAAAATACAATCTTTAAGATAATGATTGGTTGAGACGAATGTATACTATGAAGGAGAAATGGGCTTTAGTTTATGGGCGTCAAACTTTTGTGCAGATATGACAACTACCAAGTGTAGTGAGAGCATGAATAGTGTTCTTAAGAAATATGTCAGTTACAAGTATGATTGCTTCTTTTTTTCCAACATTTTCAAAGGTTAGTTTGATGATTGCCACTATGAAGAGCTAAAAGCTGAATTTAAAGCAAGTCAAAGTACCCCCTCTTTATCATTTCCAGTGGAGATTTTGAATCATGCAGCAAGTGTACACACAGCCAAAGTGTTTGAATTATTTCAAGTTAAGTTGTGCAAGGCTTATGATTGCATACGCATCTATACAGTAAGTGTGGAACCATCAACAAATATGAGATCACTCCTTATTAAAAGTGAAAAAGCTAAAAACCAAAGAATTGAGCCTAGATGGGGGTGAATAGGCCAATAAAATTTAATTTTTTCTTTTTAATAAAAGTTCATTGTTCTTTTAATAACAATAAAAATAAAAAACACATCCACCAAAACACAAGAGAATTAATGTGAAAATCCTAGAGTATACCCTGTTGGAGGCAATACTGTTAAGATCATTATTTTTGAAAAACGATTATCGGTAAAAATTAACTGAACGAGCAAACACCGAAATGAGCTCCAGATAAAAATTTTGACGTCGAACGATCAAAAATAAACTCGTGCAACAAAAGTTAATTTAAAAGAATACCTCTTGTAGATCTAATCTTGAACTACGACTTGATTCCGAGTTGAAACTCCAGTCAGATCTTCTACTGTATTCCCTTACGCGATCTTCGAACGTAGTATAAGCTACGATCCTTTGAGAACTCATACCGGCCGAACCCTGATATCTTTCTAAGGTGTTTGAAACACTTTTGAATGCACTTAAATACACTTAGATTGTTACAAAATAGAGTAAAAATGAAGGAGTAAATGATATGTACTTAGAGAGAGAAAGCAACCTCCTTAAAAATTTATATGACACTTCATTAACCTAATGGACAAAATTGTTAAGCTTAAATACCAAACAGGGCTCAAACCAGGATTGGTTGATGAAATGAGTCTGGACGCTCAAGCGCATAGCGAGCACGCATTAGCGCTCAAGCGCCAAGTGAGCGATCTGCAAGCGCATTGACTCATCATCCAAAAGGGATCAAGCGCTTTGTAAGAGCCTTCAAGCGTTCTTATGAAGCACTTGAGTACATTGCAAGCGCCAAGCGAGTGCTGCCCTTTGAAAAAACAAGGAGCACCAGGGGCGCTCAAGCACCTAGAGAGTGCCCTAAGAGCCCTTAACACTGGAAAGGTGGTCAAAGAGGCGCTCAAGCGCCAAGCAAGCACTGCCCGAGCATTGCTCTCTAGAAGAGAAACGCTCAAGCGTTTAACGAGCATTGAGCAAGCACTGAAGGGTGCTCAAGCGCTCTGCGAGCTCCAATGAGGCTTAAGTTCCAAGAAACCTTAGAAACCATGCATGCAAACATAAAAAGCTTTTTATGTAGGAAACAAATTAAACATGTAATGATTGTGCACAAGTAAGGCCATATACCTTGTTGAGGCTGCCGAATAAAGTCTAGCAAGTCCACCATACAAAGTCCGACGATAAGGAGAGTGGAGACACTAGACAAACCCATTGACCATACATAAAACAAAATAGGGGTACAGACACCGACGATTTTGTCGAAGATCAAAAATAGCAAACTATACTAACAATCTCCCCCTTTGGCATTTTCGGGACAAAACCCTAAATACAAACAACAGACTTAATACATAAAAACAGCTAGATACAAAGAGATTCACAAACTCCTAGAACCTAGAAACTAATCATGAGACATAGAGGCTGCATACTTGTAAAAAAACTACACACCAACGCCAACAAAGTGAAGAACAATAACATGATATTGAAATTATGACTGAAATAGTAATCATACATACAATATGACATATATAAAAAATATAGATATCACAAGCCATGATGATAACAAAAGATCATGTATATATATCATCGCTCCACAAAATAGTAGTTTTAAGTACAAACAACATACATCAAAAGAAATACATCAAGGTTATCTACGTACATAAACTGCTACAACGTAAATAAAAAGAACTACAATGATAAGTTCTCCCCCTTTTTGTCACGGAGACGCCAAGTGAAAAAATAACCCATCAAAGTTAGTCCTCGCCGACAGGAGCCTCGTCGTTAGTGGTGGCGTAGTCCTCGTCAATGTTGGATACGAGCAAGCTAAAGTTCGATAGAATCCAGCTAATCCTGGAAAGTGGAGAGTGTCCTATCGTGAGCATCGAACCTGGCCTCGAAATGGGCGAGGTACTGAAGCGCCTGAGCCATAGGGTCAGCAGCAGGATCACCAACAAGAGGAGCCATCGGTAAAGGCGGTAAATGAGCAGAAGATGTAGATAGGCCAGCGGCTGAGCTGGAGGCGACTGTAGGATTATGAGCAGTAGGAGAAACACCGTCAGTAGGAGGGAGAGGTACTGGAGCGGCGTGAAGAGGACGAAAGGTGGGAATGATAGCTAGATACTCTAGAGGGGCACGCTCGCCAACCAAGGTGGCAGAAGGGTCGACATCCAGATGAGCGGCATTGAGGCTCTCTATTTTAAGGGAGATATCGCCCTTGGGGTAGAGTAAAGGGTCCCTAGGGATGGTTGGGACAGAGTTGGACCGGCAAAACTGGGTGATGAGAGAGGAGAAAGGAACATCAGTGTACTTGAAGGGCGCTGGGCGTAGGACTGAATGATGTACCAGATGTGAGAAGGAAGAATGATAGAGTACCCACGCCCAATGGCATAGATAAGATTGGCACGAGGGGGCAGTGATGTTAGACATGTGTCCAGTGGGCAAAATGACAGAAGCAATGATCTAGTTGAGAGTACAATAGTGTGGAGCAAGATGGTGCTGTTTAAGGTGGGTGATGTGGCTATAGGCATCCTCAAATAGCTCCTAGGACACCTCAACCCTAGAGGAACAAAAATTGGCACCAAGAGGATACTAAGGAGCCTCAACAAGTGGGACATCGTAAAGAGATATAATGTCCGCAACGAAAAAGACAAGAAAAGGCCACGGACCCGAGTGGTCAGAGACTACTACTCGTGGTCAACGGTAGAGACGTTCGCATAAAACTTGCGAGAACCATCTTGAGAAGCACCTCATGGTGACCAGAGCAAAGGCTAACCCAGCCACATTGAGAAAACTTCTCGACGAGGCCAGTGGAAACAAAGCTGGAGACAAGGACATTCCTCTCTATTAGGATACCCTGCCCGGCAAGCACCCCATAAGCCGTACGGGCCTTCGGAGTGGGGAGAGGGTCGTAACCCAGAGACCAGGCATGGGGCCTCTTCCACCCACGGGACTTAGTCCCGCTGGTGGAGCCTATGGCAAGGAAGCAGAGGAGACTGATGATGGAAAGAAGAAGAATAGAAAAGATGCGGAAAGAAAGGAGAGAAAAGAAACATACTAATGGAGGGAGAAGAACCTGAGCCATGGACGACACTAAGGAGCGACTGACGAAGAACACCAAGGAGCACCGAGGACGGAAAGGAGAGGGAGAATTCTAGAGAGAGAGAGAAGGAGAGAAATGAGAGAAGATGGGGAAGAGAAGAGGCGCCACCTTCCATTTAAAGGCAAAACGTGTGCAGGTGCTGTGCGAGCGCACAACGAGCGCGTGTTAGTGCTCAAGCTCTGTGCGAGCGCGCAGCGAGCGCATTTAATGCTGGTATACGTGCATGGGTGCTCAAGCGCTATACGAGCGCCTAATGAGCACCTAGAGGCGCTCAAGCGCCCTACAAGTGCCGAGCGAGCGCCAAGCACTAGAGAGTAACAAAACCGTGATTTCAATACCTCACACCCCAAAAGAATCCCCCTCACCACTAGATCAGGCACAACACGTGCAACTTGAGAACAAGTATTTTTTTTATTTTGAAATATATAAAACAAAGAAAATATCCATGCATGTGTAGTTCAATGACAAGACTTAGTGGAGAATCCATACTAAAATTCATATGAAAATTGAGAGAGCAACATGAGATACAGATATCAACATATTCAAGTGAATATTGCATGCAACAACTTAAAATAAAAATTCTCAAACTCATAACTCTGTCAGGTGTAAACGGTGAACTCTGTGACAGAGGAGCAAGAGACTAAAGAGATGTAAGTGAAGAGACAACCCAAGAACCAAGGATCAAATACCGATCAAGATATTATTGAAGTCAAACTGCTTATCATTTGGAGCATGAGTCATATGCGCAAAATCATCCAAGGAAAGAGAGACAGATCAAGACACACAGCCAAATATATATA
>JAULJZ010150377.1:0-10050 GCA_032270985.1 Heliamphora pulchella | reverse complement strand
ATTGACAAAGTTTCTTCAATTATTGGTTGGGCACGCATTTCTTCTTCTCTTTTTATTAAAAATTTTATTTCTTCGAGGATATCCCCGTCGAAGTCAAAATCGTCAGAAAGTGTATGAAATAAATCAAACAATGCAGAGTAACCAGAAATTTTGTTCATTTCATTAAAAATAATGGGGATTACAAACTCGATAGCAAAAGAAGAGATGGGAGCACCAACAGATGTGCCCTCGATTACAGACTCTGACTCGATCCCAGACTCGGGATAGATAATGTGCACATCATCAGACTCGACGGTCCAGTTCTTTACTTCCTTTGTGGCTGCACCAACAATGTGCCGGGTAGCCAATATAGTGCTAATTTTAAAGAAGGACGGTCGTATTCGAGTCTACGTGGACTTTCGAGATCTCAATAAGGCTAGCCTGAAAGACGATTTTTCATTGCCACACATTGATGTCTTAGTCGACAGTACTGCGGGGCATGCCTTGTTATCATTCCTGGATGGCTTTTTCAGGTACAACCAGAATTTGATGGATCTCGAAGACAGAGAGAAGACGACATTCATCACGCCTTGGGGCATCTATTGTTATCGTGTGATGCCGTTTGGTATGAAAAATGCATGGACAACCTATCAAAGGGCTGCCACTACCTTATTGCATGACATGATACATAAGGAGGTTGAAGTGTACGTGGATGATATGATAGTCAAATCCAAGGATCGAAATGGCCACATCACAGCTCTGCAAAAATTCTTTGAAAGAATCCAAAAGTACAATATGCGACTCAACCTACAGAAGTGTGCATTTGGAGTCACTGCCGGAAAAATGCTCGAATTCATGATCACTCAACGAGGCATTGAAGTCGACCATTTGAAAATCAAAGCAATTTTGAAAACGCCTCCTCCGAGGACCGAGCGAGAAGTTAGGGGTTTTCTAGGCAAGATCCAATTTATCAGCCAGTTCATCGCTAAACTGACAACTACTTGTGAGCCGCTCTTCCGTCTATTGAAGAAAGGAGTTTAATTTGAATGGGATCAGAAATGCCAAGATGCCTTTGATGCCGTACGACAGTACTTACAAAATTATCCTGTTTTAGCTCCTCCCGAACCTGAAGAAGGTGAAACTAGAGTCGAGAAAGCCGTCTACTACTTAAGCAAGAAGATGATCGGGTCAGAAATACGGTACACGCCACTGGAGAAGACATGTTGGGCCTTGGTTTGGTCTTCCTGAAAACTGAGGCATTACATGCTGTTTTTCACAGTGAACATCATCTCTCGGATGGACCTGTTGAAGTATCTGTTCGAAAAACCAACACTAACAGGAAGGCTGGACCGATGGTTGCTGTTATTATCCGAGTTTGATTTCCAATATGTCACCCTAAAGTCAGTTAAAGGCAGAGTAGTGGTAGAATTTCTGGCCGACCAACCAGTTGGAGAGGATGAAGGCACGGAATTCCAGTTTCCCAATGAACAGCTAATGAAAGTTGGGGATGATAGATGGACTTTATACTTTGATGGCGCATCCAATCAATATAGCTATGGTATAGGAGTCCTTCTTGTCACCCCCGATGATTCGCATGTTCCGTT
The DNA here is from genome assembly GCA_032270985.1 of Heliamphora pulchella. Classification (NCBI taxonomy): domain Eukaryota; kingdom Viridiplantae; phylum Streptophyta; class Magnoliopsida; order Ericales; family Sarraceniaceae; genus Heliamphora; species Heliamphora pulchella. Next base: position 8,467 of record JAULJZ010150377.1, on the reverse strand, counting down.
GTCCCTAAAACTCAATTTCGAAGTCACCAACAATCAGGCTGAGTATGAAGCATATTTAGCGGGATTGGAGGCAGCCTTAGAACTAGGGAAAAGGAAACTAGAAGTCATTGGAGACTCAGCATTGGTAGTTTCGCAAGCAAGAGGAGAATGGAAGGTCAGGGATGTAACCTTAATTCTCTACCATCAAGAACTGGAGAGGCTGATGTCGTGCTTTGAATCAGTAATCTTCACCCCTGTGCCAAGATTATAGAACAAGTTCGCTGATGCACTGGCCACCCTAGCGTCCATGATTGACATACCACCCGAAGTTCAGATGAGACCTTTGATAATTGAGCAGAAAAGGAAGCCGGCATATGAGATGACAGCCGTTATCGAAGAAAGCACTGACGGACTTCCATGGTACTTTGATATTCAGAACTTCATTGAAAAAGGAGAATATCCCAAGTTTACCAGTAAAAAGGACAAACGGGCGACGCGACGACTGTCTGCGCAGTTTGTCATTTGTGGTGGTAGACTGTACAAACGAGAACATTCTGGGGTCAACAAGCTATGTGTAAACAATAAAGAAGGGCAAGAACTGATGAAGAAAATCCACGTAGGAGTTTATGGGCCATACATGAGCGAAAATATGTTAGCCAAGAAGATCTTACGACAAAGGTACTTTTGGATGACGATGGAAACAGATTGCATTCAGTTTGTGCGGAGGTGTCATAAGTGCCAGATTCACGCAAACCTCATGCATGTCCCCCCTTCTCAGCTGTATAATCTAACGTCACCATGGCCGTTTTCAGTATGGGGCATCGACGTAATTGGCAGAATAACACCGAAAGCATCTAATGGACATGAGTTTATCTTAGTAGCCATTGACTATTTCACCAAGTGGGTGGAAGCAGCTTCCTACTCGGTATTGAAGGCCTCCCACGTCGCTAAGTTTATCAAGAAAAATATCATTTGTCGATACGGAGTCCCCCACGAGGTCATTTCGGATAATGGCTCACATTTCCAAGGAGAAGTCCTCGATCTTTTCAAGGAATATCGGACAGTGGCTCATAAGTCCTCGCCATATCATCCACAAACCAACGGAGCAGTCGAGGCAGCGAACAAGAACATCAAGAAAATTTTACAAAAGATAATCAACTCGCATAAAGATTGGCCAGAGCATCTACCATTTTCACTCTGGGGATACCAAACGTCGATCAGAACTTCAACCGGAACTACGCCATTCTCTTTAGTGTATGGGATGGAAGCTGTTCTTCCCATTGAGGTGGAAATCCCCTCACTAAGGGCAGTGGCCGAGGCCAGTATTTCAGAAGCAGAATGGCAAAGGAACCTGATGGAGGAGTTGCTCTTGCTTGTTGAAAAAAGACTGCAAGCTCTATTTCATGTACAAGGTTACCAAAGGATGATAGCCCGAGCGTTCAACAAAAAGGTCCAAATTCGAGATCTCAGAGAGGGTGATCTAGTTCTTAAGGAAATCAGAGCTCCTATCTTCGACCCAAGGGGCAAGTTCAAGCCAAACTGGTCTGGTCCGTTTCTCATTAAAACCATCATAACCGGTGGTGCAGCCATTATTGTGGTTCTGAATGGCAATGTATTCTCCACTCCAGTAAACCTTGATCAACTCAAGAAGTACTTTCCCTGAGGTAAAAATAAAGATAAAATAAAAGTTCGTTGAGTTGAAAACCAAAAAGGCGACTCAGGCAAAAATTAGAGCAGCCCACAAGGCCGAAAATTCGAAAGGGCGACCTTGGCAAAAGTTAGGGCATTACAAAAGGAGAATGTCAATACTCGAGTGAAAACCAAGCCCGAACTACATTAAGGCCTGATTCCATCTTTTTGGGATACGTAGCCAGCTTCTTTAAGAAGTTCGGCCACTTTCTTTGTCTTTAACCATCTTGAATCTGAGTAAGATCAATGCAAATTAATTCTTGTATTTTAATAATAAAGCCATTAAAACTTTGGATAAATTTAAACCATCTTAAACATAAAGTGGGAGTTTTTCCATTACTTTAGGTAAGACTACAGAGTTCTTAAATGAAAAGAAGGGCATGCAAGTCCCAAACTCTACAAACAAAATAAAGGAATGTTGTGAAATTTTCAAAACAAAGCAGAGGCCCTCAAATTCTCCTCCTTTTCGCCACTTGTTTCCCCTCCTCTCTGTCTTTCTTCTCCCTATCTTGTGTCAACCATGTCTTGAATTCAGTAGAAAGGTCAGGACACTGCAACTTGTGCATCTTCATCAATGAACGAGATGGCCAGGCATCCCGATACTGTGCTAGAAAAGGAGCTCGCAGTTCAGAAGAAAACAAATGGTCTCAAATGTTGGGGAAAATGGTCTGACTCCGCCCGAACTGGTGCATGATCCGACAGGGGTAGTAGAAAAAAGTTTGAGACAGACCAACAAGCAGCACACCAGGATGATCCATAGTGGTCAGAGTCATAGCAGGAATCTGCAACCAAGGGCACTGCCAGGTAATGTCTGAACTAGTCAGAGAGGAAAGATATTGTCGCCAAGATGCCTTAATATCACATATCTGATAACGCGGACGGTAAAGGAAAACAGTGGCATTGTGCCTATCAGTGGGAGATTTCTATACAAGGTTCGCCTTTTCCATCAGCCAGATCTATAGCAAGAGTTAGAACAGTAAGAAAAAGACCTTTGTAGTATAACAGGGAACTTGATACAAAGGAAGATGTTAAAATCACCTGGAGAAGTAAGGGGTTGCCAGCAAAGGTGGTGGTTTCGCCACAATGAACAGCGTCCAAGCCCAGCAGTGTCTCAGCCAAAACTAGGGGCACGAAGTTTTTCCCCATCCACATTTGGCCAGCAATATCAACCAAGACACAACTAACCCGCCCATCGAAAGGGACAAGGAGATACTGGGCAAGGAGGCAGAAGAAAAGTGCATAATGGCGCTGCAACTGAAAGTTTATATCGCTGAGGTCACCAGTAGAATGAAATCTCTCAATAAGCCATGAGATGTCAAGACAGTCACCCGAGGTCAGAAGGAAAGCCTCCATCCTAGATAGACCACAAAATTGCATCACCTGCCGCCGAACTGAGAGAACAGGAGTAGGAACGACAACAGAACCTCGTGGAGCTGAGTCCAAAATAGCAGCAAACTCCTCCACTGTGGGACAGAGTTCTTCGAGGCCAAACCGAAAGACATGGGACTGCGGATCCCACAGTTGTGCAGCAACCATCAGTAAGGGTTTGTTAATCTTCACGGTCCTCAGTGAGAAAAGGGCATTCAAGCCAAATGGGGTAAAATTCAAACGTTCGATGTGGGAGAGTGTTTCAATCCATAGAGAAAGAGGAGAAGCCATTTGTGCCCGAGCAACAGCAAATGGGGTCTTCAGGGCTATATTTATAACGTAGAAAAGGGTAGAAAATCGAAATTTCTACAAAAAAGGATAATGAATGTGGCGACCGCTATCTTGAAACTAGCGACCGCCAGCTCCAAAAAGCACAGTACAGTGACATCATTTCTTTGACCTGGCGACCGCCATGTTGAAATGGGCGACCGCCAGCTTCACATTTTGGGAAAGTGGCGACCGCCATGTGCTGTTATGACGACCGCCATGTTTGAACGCGGCGGGTATGTGACAGGTTGCAATCTGTGTGATTTGTATCAGTCGTGGCGCCTGAGTTATGCAACCAAGGAAGTTTGAACTACAAATAATAGAAAATCATGCAACAGATGGACAGATGAAGTAATAAATGGCACAAAGGACCGAAATGCGTCAAAAAGGTAGTAATACTGGGGCATCCATGCCCAATAAAATAGTAAACTGGGGCACATAGGCGCATGGAACAAGTAAGTACATGTCAAATATGCCAAATTGGGGCACGCAGGCCTATCAAAATAAATGTATCATAAAGATAAACAAAACTGGGGAAGGGGGAAGCTCTCTCTCTCGCTAGTGCCTAGGACGGACCCGGTGGGAGGAAGGACCAGCCTCGTTTGAGCTGTCGTCCTCGAATAGTCTATCGAAGTCATCGCCATCGTCGCTACTAGAAGAAGAGACAACTTTGGACTGACTCCGATAAGATGAAGCAGACCCTCTAGAATGAGCCCGAGAGGAAGCCCGGGAACCACGGCCTCTAATCGGGGCTGGGGCCGGAGTTAGAGTAGGTGGCGGCATCATACCGGCGGTCGGAGCTGGAGGCTGTCAAAAGAAAAATAAGACTCAGAGCAGAATAAAGACAGGAAAATACAAAAAAAATTAAAAAAGAACACACAAGCTACTCACGGCGACTACTTGTATAAAAGTAACACCGGCTGCCCGCATCGAGGCATCCATCTGCTGGACCAGCACCCTCAAACCAGTAATCATCAACATTGCCCGGTCTAACCAAGCCTGATCAACCTGTGGAAGAAAACAGTTCAAAAAAGACTAGACAGATAAAACAAGTGACTGAGAAGAAGGTAGAAAACAAACCTGGTCGATGTCAGCCCTGAACTCCGATTCCGGCGGAACAAGAACCGGCAGAGAGAAGGAGAACCCATATACCATAGTCTGGACGTCCCATGGCAACTCTGGGCCCCTCCCACCAGCAGCATCCCTAGCAGTAGCTCCGGCAGCCGCATCCCCAGCATCAGCAGCAGCTCTAGCATCAACGCCCACATCCTCTGGTACCGGTCCTCGTCTCCGACCTCCTGGGACAACCGGGCCGGGTCCTAGTGGCCCCATCAAATGAGCCCGAGCCCAGGCCATGTAGTCTCCCTCCGCTATAAGCAGCTCTATTGCGCGGGTCCCCACGGCCTCCAGCAGAAGGTCGACCCGGCCCAAATCCTCGGTCCGGCGCATACAGGCCAAAGGAACTACTGGGATCCAGAAGTCATCCAGGCTGAGCGACTGGCGAACCACTCGCTCCCCTAGGTAATACTCCCGCCCAAATGGGCCCTCCAGCAAGATACGCCTCGCAGCGATGTCGCAGCTGCGCATCAGATCTGCGCCGGCCCGATCCTCTACCCCCCTCCAGACATCCTAGTGAACCTGCAAAGTACAATACAATGCAAGGAACGGTAAGACATACAGTATGATGAATAGTGTGTAGTAAACAGTGCCCTAAGGCAGTACGGTACAATGCAGTGAACGGAATGAAAAACAATGCAGTGCAGTACAGTGAACAGCGCAGTAAGCAGTATAAAACTAAACAAGCATGTTAGGAAGTCATACAGTATAAACAAAACATGCTAGGAAATCGAAGTACAGGTTTAGACTCTCTTTCAAGCCTTGAATACAGTTTTCACATGCAAACGGGAAAGTGAGGATACAAACCATCTTTTGACTCACTCACAGGAGCCCGAAAACAGTTGAAAAAGAGTTTTTAGATTGCGATTCACACGATTCTTAAATTAGTTTGAAAATTGGACTATCCGTCTCACAATGCAATACATGCAATCCATGATACATACAATCGGCCCTCACACGCCGCAACCATAGATCTAACAACCGGCCATCATACGCCGCAACCACAGTCCTAACACTGAGACAAAGATCCATACCTAAACATACATTCTCGGGATAAAACCGTATACTATGAGGTAAAACCATAGACCAAATCACGGGTTAAAACCGCTAACCAAACCACAGGGTAAAACCGCATACTTTACCGTAAGCCACGGGATGGAACCGTCGACTATGGATTATACCACGGGATAAGACCGCATACCACGGGATAACACCGCATATTACAGGATAAAACTAAAATTAACGGGGTAACACTGAAAACTATGGGATAACACCGAACATTCTTATGCATAACCTAATCAGGATTTAAATGCAGAAACATACCACATGCACCACAAGCATGTTCCCCACATATCCTTCACATCCATGCCTAATAAAACTCTGGGTTTTAAAGCATGCAACCACGTTACACGTAACGATACCAAGCCATGTAATCAACTTACATATTCCATGCATAATAAACCACAGTTATAAATGCATAAAACTAGCTATAAGTACACATAGCCATATAATCTCAAACTGTGATATCATCCACTCACAGGGACAATCGGCAACCCACACAGCCAAGCCTAATAGGAAGGCTACACTAATCCCTTCAAATCACGAGGTCACACAAACACCACCCATATTCCTCAAAGAAACCACGAGCCTAAACACACCCCACAACCAACGATGCACAAGCACCGCGCATATAACCGTGCCCTAACAACCCGCATCTAACCATGCATGCCACCCCCGAAGACGACACCTACATAACATCCGGGATTACAACACGATACCCGAACCCACCACACAACCAACCGAACCCCAAAAGGAATCCACATGTATTTGAATCAATTAATTCCCATAAATTAATCAATTGAATACCATATGACGCCAATTAGAAATCAAAACCCAACCACAGAACCACCATCACACACCCCAGCACTTCAGTCGACTGGACCCAACCCCCAGTCGACTGAACAACACACTGGAAACCACAAAAAATGCCAACAGCCACGGTTCAGTCGACTGACCCTCGAGGTTCAGTCGATCGAACCCCAAAAACATGATCCAGTCGACTGAACTTATGAGTTCAGTCGACTAAACCCACCCAGAAATCGTTTTTCAAGCTACGGGTCAGCCCTCCAAACCTTAGATCAAAGCCTCGAAACTCCCTTTTCAACACCCTCAAACATACGTACACTCAGGCCTAACACTAAGACCTCGAAAGAAACTCCCGACACCCGATTTCATCCACGAAATCGACAAAAAATTGATTTTTCACCCAAAAACCCAACTTAACATAAACTCATATCTACAGTAAACCAACCGGTAAAAAGACACCTGATTACACGTAGCACCCTTATAAAACATACAGATCTAGAATCCTATCTCGGTGAGTTCAAAACTCAATGCCTCGATCCACGTGCAAAATCGAGCTTTGCTGGAATAAAATTCTGACTAGATGCTTGCGTAGCCCACCGTGCCAATAACAAGAATCGGCAGTTTGATCGTTGAAAATCGAGCCTCGGGCCCCTGAGAAGTTAGAGAGAAGGCAGAGAGAAAAAGAAGAAAACTTACTGGAGAAGTTTTGAAAATATCTTTTGAAAAATATCTAACTCCAGATATTTATAGGCCTCCAAAATATCTTTTTTTTTGAAATTTTTGAAATTCGCGCCACAATGGCCCACGGCCCCGGGAATCTACCCCGCATGCATATCTAAGCCCAACCATACATCAGAAGTAGTAAAAACATACTCAAACAAAAACACACAACGCGCGTTTGAAAACGCCGAAAAAACAAAACGGGTCAGGGTCTCACAGTTTCGCTCCTTCAGGTTAATCTCCGTAAATGAAGTGTTTGGCCCATTGGAAGGTGTTTATTGTTGTAGCAATGTATAGAGCCTGTCATTACCTAAGTTAATGGATGAGAGTCTATAGTTGTTACGTTTGTCCCCAGGGCAACAAGGTCGGTACATAGAAATCATTGGTGGTTGTGAAAATCAAGTTGAAAAATAACGTGTTATTTATGTTTATTAAACTGTTGGACGTCATTAAATTATATGAAAACTTGTGGTTTTAAGGATGACAAACCGATTTGAGACTTGTGTAGTCGAGTTATTTATATAACTCGTGATTGCATGTTATGCTTTTAATTCATGATAGTCTATTTCTATTGGGCTTCGATTCTCGTTGTTGAACCTAAAACCTTTCAAATGAAAAAGATCATGTGACTTGATCTTGAGGAGCCCCAGAGGTGGCGGAATACAAAACTCTTAGTTTTTGTTATTCGGTTGTTTATACCGATTTTGATATTGGATCATGTAATTGTATAATATGCTTTAGACTTAAAAGCATATGTTTTGTAAGCCTTAAGGCCATGATATCAATGCATGTATGTTTATATGAGGATGAGAGGAACCATGGGTTGGTTGTTTTGTAAGCCCTGGAGGTTTTCTCAAGGGTTCGAAAATGATTAAGTGTTGGGTTTTAAAAGTTGAATTTTAAAAAATGATCCAGAGTCAGACCACTCGATGGATTGCTCAAGCAGTTTATCGAGCGGTCAAAATGAACTCTCAATTGTTTTATCGGCGGTTGAAAGAACCGAGCACAAGCGAGGACCGCTCGAGTAGTCTTTAGACCGATCGAGTAGTTTGGCAGATTTTAAAAACTTTGGTTGTTTGGTTTTAAACACTGACTCTTAGAAACCTGGACCATATTCTTTTGGGTATTTCTTTTGCCTAAAATAAATCCTCAGAGGTGGATTTTTCAAAGGTTTTCAATTCGTCTTTGGTTTACGTTCTTGGCGCCGTTTGAACTCGGATGGTTTTGGTGGATCTTAGTATCACAAAACGAGTTTTCTTGGGTGGTTCACGTGATCCGGATTTTAGAGGGTGACAAAGGAACTTACACTTTCCTGTTTATTACCCTGTTCATTTTCATATCCTATCTCACTTTCCTCATCCTCCTCATCCATTACAGCATTCTTTGGAACAACACTATCCCA
>JAULJZ010150376.1:0-10051 GCA_032270985.1 Heliamphora pulchella | reverse complement strand
ATATATTAACGAAAAAGGAGTTTTTGTGAGAAGTGTCATGGAACTTTTAAAACTCAAATTTTAATTTTCTAGAATTTTAAATTAAGAATTATTTATAAAAATATTTGATTGGTTATCTACCAATATGAGTTAACAAATCTTAATATTCAAATTTAGTACGGAATTTTTAAGTAGATTTCCTTAAAAGAAATTTTCAAGGATATTTTCTTAAAATAGATTCTAATTTATGTTAGAGATTTTATTAAAAAAAATATTGTGTAAGAAAAGAATATATATCTATATTTCTATAAATTCTATTAGTTAATACAGTTCTTGATTTTTGGAATCTTTCTATTTTGTCTCTAAAATCAATGACAAATTTATTTATTTAATTATTTATCTTTTTTTTTGTTTGGTATTTTTAAAATTTTAGAAATAATCTATTATCGTAATAATCGAAGAAATGTGATATTATTAGATTTTAAAATGCATATAGTAATTTGTTACATTCTTTTTAAAATTATGATATTTTCATAAATTTAATTAATACACTACCCTTATATGCTTATTTGTATATAATTATTTTTGTATATACTATCGAGTGAAATTATTTTTTTTGAATTAATTAAATTAAAAATATAAATACATTTTTGATGAGTAATAAAAAAATATTGGTATAAGCCTTTTTAAAAAATGTACACCTAAATAAATTTAAATATTTTGACGGTTAGTTTTAAGTTAAAAATCTAAGGCTATTATTGTTTGTTGAATACACTTTGAAGAACATAATTTTAAATTTCAACTTTAAGTGCAAAATATAAATTTTAAATTTGAAAACTATTATGTAAGATTATTAAATTTAAAAATTTAGTAATAAAATTTTACTGCTACTCTTACTTATGACCATCACACTTAAAATAATTTTTAACCCATTTTTATTAAATTGTATATATATATATATTAAACTCCATGTTAAATTTAATTATTTAAATTTATTATTTTTTTATAAAATTATATAATACAATTTGGACACATAAAAAACTAAATAAAAAATATCAGTATTTTAAGAGTTGTAAATTTTGGACATTTATTTATTATTATTTTTACAATATCTTATAAAATAGTCTTCTTATCTAAGTGAAATAAGGCCAGAGGAGTGATAATTAACCAAAAAATTGTGGGGGGAGAGATGAGAATTAATTTCAAAAATCTTTATAATTTATTTTTATTAAATAATAAGGAGTTTAAGAAAAAATTAAAATAATTTAATGACAACAGTTGTTTAAATGTTTATAAATGATAAGAAAATTTAAAGGAACTATCAATATGCAATCTACAATATCAACTATAAGTTTTGAAACAAAGTTAAACATATATTTTTAGTTAATTGACAAAATTACTATTTTAAAAGGTTTATTGTCTTGTTTATGTAACTTTTAATATATTATTAAAATCCTAGATTATTTTTTTAGTGGGTAGAAGGTTAAGCATTTAAAATAATCATATACTATAAATTTTTAAATTAGGATAGCGGAACTTAAAATTCCTTTTAATAGCATTTTTTCAGTATTTATAATTATCTTGTGTATTTATCAAGATAATTATTTTAAAATAATTATTTTACAAGATAAATTTAATTAAATTATAATATTTTAAGTGTTATAAAATATTAAAATAATATATTTAATATTATTTTTTTGTATCTGTACATAGCACGGGTTAATTACTAATATTTATTAATACAAAAAGGAGTTTTTGTTTCGAGAGCTCACGGATTGCTGTGCGACAATTTTTAAAAGTTTGTTATTTTTGAATCTAAAATCAAGTAAACTTTAATAAAAGAACTAATCTAGATATAATCAATGGAAAGAAACAAATAAATAAAAATATTATACTTTTATTGAAAAATAATTACGTCTTCATAATTTACGATTTATACCTATTGATAAAAAAGGAATTTCTTAAAAAAAGAATTATACTTGGCAAAAAAGTTACCAAATTTTGATATTTAAAATCTAACGAAAGATCTTGTAGAGATCCTTAAAAAGATTTTTATATATCTAAAAGAGTTTTTCTTCCATTAATATTAAAAAATTCTTACAAAATGGACAAAAATGTTTTTTTCAAGTTTTTTTTGTTGTAGTTACTTTTTAAAAATATTTTGATAAAAGTTTTTCTCCTTTTCAATCCCTTGCATATATATATATATATATATATGGATAAAAGTTACGGGCCCAAAGGCCCCGCCTGAATATAAAGGTACTGAGGCCCCACCAGAGGGGCCAGCCCGAAGTAGGGTGCTCCGGGACTTGGCCTGGGCAATCATTTGTTCGAGTTACGCAAGTTCGGCCCACCTAAGACTTGGGCAAACTCGATCAAAAAGCCCATGTCGAAAGCCAATGGAAGGATAAGTTTTCATCTTGTACGTGATGAAAACAAATCAATAGCCGAATCCAGAGGATAGAAACAAATCGTATATCGAGGATAAGAAACAAATCCTAACTAATATGAGGCAGAATCCTAAGAGAATTCAGCCTCCGTTAGTCCTAACACCTATATAAGGAAAAGCACGCCTAAACTATAAGATACGCAATTCTTAGGCCCAAAAACTCTTGCTTAGAAACCTCTCAAAGAGATATCTAACTTGAGCGTCGGAGTACCTCTCAGTCATAACCGGCCGGTAGGCGCTAACGGTGTTCTTAGTGGTTGCAGGTGTTCGGCGATGGAATAAAGAGCGCCTAGTGAGTCCGGAAGACAAGGAGTTCGGCCCATACTCTGTTCGGGGTCATCAGTATTGGGTCAGTTCATCTGGTCCTGATAGTGCCGAACAAGCCCAAACAGTTTATACCGCGCAGATATATATATATTATCTTTTAATTAGATAAAATACAAAAAGCTTTAAAAAATTAGACTACAATTGTAAAAAGAAACTAGTGATGAAAAAAAAAACGTGGGAGTGACAATTTTGGTGATATAAAATGTGAAAAAAATTCATAATTATTATTAACTCAACTTATTTAATATTATAAAAATAAAAATAAAACATTAACTTATTAAGGTATGATTCTTAATTTATTTAGATGTAATAAAATACAAAAATGACATATTTCATAATAATTTTTTTATTCCGTGTGTAGATTCATTGACTTTTTTTTCTCAAATTTTTGCTCTAAAAAATAATTAAAAGTTGTCAAGTTGGTTATGCTTTATTTATAATTTTTTTTTTGAGAAATCTCATTCAAATTATATTGAATGAAATCTTTTTTAACGAATATGGATTTACCAAGCACAAGTTATTGTGGTAATTGTAGTTAATTTAAATGAATATTTTTTGTTCTAATTTATTTATAAATAAACTTAAAAAAATTAACCAAGATATTCAATGGAAATAAAGAATGTAAGAAATAAATAGTAAATTTTTATTGAAAAAAAATCATTTCTTCTTTCGTATCTTCTTCTTCCCATGATTTATTCTTCCATAGTTTTTCTTTTACATAATTCATTACTCCCATAACTAACGATTTATACGTATCAATAAAAAAAAATATCTTCAGAAAAGATTTATATTTATCAAAAGCAGTTACTAAATTTAGACATTTAAAATTTAAAAGGAAATTGTATTGTAGAGACCCTTGCAAGGAATTTATATATATAAAAAGAATTTTCTTTTTCATTAACATTCAAAAAATCCCTACAAAATGGGAAATATATATTTTTAATTTTTTGGTTTTAAATCTTTTCTATATTTTTATAAAGGAATTTTTCTTTTCTAGTTTCTAGCAACTTGATGAATTTTTTTTAATTAGAGGAATCATAAAAATTGTTAAGAGGTGTTTATTCTTTGACTCATTTTATAAAAACATGCTAAAATCTAAAATAAATATATATATAAATATACTTTAAATTATAAGTCATATATTTATTTTTCATTAAAATCTCTGTGCATAACACGGATAAGTACTAGTATATATTAGGGACTTTTGGTGTAAAGTCTATAATTAACATTTTATATAATATTATGTTCAACAAAAAATACTTTGACTCTGAAATACTATTGTGTAAAATTGGATCAAAATATCCTATTATTTTAAATACTCATCTTTTTACATTAACACATTATCCCTCCACCTCCACTTCCACCTCCGGCGATCATTGGAAAGCTTCGGTGACCACCTCCAACGAGCTTCGGCAACCAGCTGCAAATTCCGTCAGTGAGCTCCGGCGATCGCCGGTGACGGAACTTGCCGGCGCTGTCGTGTTGTGTATGTGGAGGTCGGATTGGGATTACTTCTTGCAGCGAGCTCCGGCGATCGCCGGTGACGAAACTTGCCGGCGCTGTCGTGTTGTGCATGTGGAGGTTGGATTGGGATTACTTACCGGTGGTGGAGAGGGCAAGGATGAAGGCGAGACAAGGGATATAAGGTCCACAATCGTTCAAGAATCAATTCAATATGTTTTTCCACCATACTAAGGGCCATTATTGATGACACAAATTATGTAGAAAATAAAAATAGATAAATTTATCTATTTGATCTGTTTGGTAGGTCGGTGCCCGAGCGGTTAATGGGATTCTCACAAATGTTTGCATTATTCAAGCTACTTAATACTAGAAATTGAAGTATAGCATCTAAGGTTGCATCAATTAAGGATACACGACAGGAGGACCCATTGCTCTTTTGAACTTTTAATAAACACCCCCCACACTTCTTTAGGTAATTGCTCAGTAATCGGCTCAATGACTCGTTTAGGGAATTGTGTGAGTAGATCAACTAGTGCCGGGCACTTGACTATCTTGGGGACCATGCATGTTATATCAAATTCAGCTAGGATTAGCATCCACCTAGCTACCTGTCCTGTTAGCACCGGTTTGCTTAGCAAAACCTGATTGGATCACATTTAGTTACTATTTTAATTCGATGTACCAAGAAGTAATGTCTCAGTTTCTGCGTAGTGAAGATCAATGCTAAGCAATGCGTCTCGAATGGGATGTATCTTCTCTCTGGCCCACATATTATTCTTCTGATATAATAGACTGGCCTTTCGACTCCATTGATTTCCTGTACTACTAGGGCCCAGATAGATCGCATTGTAGATGTTAAGTACAATATGAACGGCTTCCCTGGCTAGTGTTATCATGGTTCGAGGGAAAGTCAAGGTTTCTTTCACCCTATGGAAAGCCGCGGATGTACATCTTTCCATTTGAACTTATCATTCCCTTTGAGCAATATGAAAAAAGGGAGCGTTAAATCTGCCAATGCAAGAATAAAACGCCGTAGGTAGGATATTTTTCCCATGAACCGCTTCAGTGATTTTTTAGACCTGTGAGGAGGCGTCTCTAGTATAGATTTGACCTTTTCGCTGTTCGCCTCTATTCTACGTCGATGTATTAAGAATCCCAAAAATTTTACAGTTGTCACCCTAAATGCTCTCTTTAGCGGGTTCATCCTCATCTTGAATTTTCTGCACCTCTAGAACACTGCTTTTAGGTTGACCAGATGATCTTGTCGCCTCTTCGATTTCACCACCAAGTCATCGACATAATCTTCTACTGTTTGGTGTAGCATATCAAGGAATATTGCCAGCATAACCCGCTGAGATGTTGCACCAACATTTTTCAATCTGAACGGCATAACGGTATAATAGAGTTCCCTATTAGTTTACGGAATACTATTTTCTCCATGTCTCCTTCTGCCATTCTGATTATAACCACTGAACCCGTCCATGAAAGGGAATATATCGTGCTCCGAAGTAGCATCTATTAATGTGTTAATGTGTGGTAGGGGAAACTCACATTTTGGGTAGGCTTTGTTCAGGTCCCTGAAGTCGACACATATGCGGATCTATCCATTATTCTTCTTCACTAGTACTATATTCACTAACCATGTCGGGTATTATATAGGCTGTATGAAATTTGCCCTTTGTAGTTTCTCGATCTCTACCTTGGTCTCTCCTTCCAACTCTAGTTGGTGCTTGTGCACTGCTTGCTTTACTAGTCGTGAGTCCAGTAACACATCTAGGTGATGCGCTACTAGTTCTTTGTCGAGTCCTAACATCTCCTCATAGTTCCATGCAAAGATGTCGGAATATCGCCGTAGTAGCTCAATCATGTCCTATTTTATTTTCGGTGACAACGAGCTGCTAACATATACTGGTCTCGGTGATTCTTGCTTATGCTCAAGTTGACTTCTTCCAAGGGTTCCTATTGTGGCCAAGGCCCGTCCTGCAAGCAGTTGGGCGATGATTGTGGTAAAACAACCTCATGGGATCTATGGTCAATCGCCTGAGAAGTGGCGACTAACCCTATGCACTTTCATAAATTATAGATCATTTTCCCCCTTCTCTCACTTTAACCAGTTTCAAGGGTGGTTATAATACAGGGGTTTTGTTTCTGCTTGTTGACCTTTTTTCAACTATTTCTTAATCTAAGTTGCCCTACTTCGGTATCCTTACAGCCCCTTTCTTTTCAATTACTACCCTGTCTTCTAAAAGCTCTTTAAAGTACACTACATCAACTAAGTGCGCTTTTTCCCGGTGGAAGGGTTTGTGAGAGGCTCCAATAGTGACTTCCTTTCTTACCATCGACATTTTTACACATTGATGGTAACTGGAGGGTACTGGTCCATCCTTATGCATCCAAGATCTGCCTAGGATCACATGGTAATGTGTGTCTGCGTCAATGATGTGGAATTTCACGAGCATATGAATGCCCTGCAGTGTTAGGTTTACTGTGACAAATCCTAAAGTTATCTTTCAATCTCCTTCAAATCTAGTGATACTTATTGGTTGATTCACTATTCTACTAGCTGGTATCCCTATTTTTTCGAATGTTTTTCTTTACATAATGTTGATTGAAGCTCCACTATCCAAGAAAATCTGCCTGAATGATACCCCGTTTATGTTTTCGATGATGTTTAGGGGTTTGTTGTGAGGGAAAGGATACCTTCTATTATAGTCTCTAAATACTATGGAATTTGAGGTGTTCGTAGCTACCTTTTAAAGTGTTCCTTTTGAAGTCACACACTCCATGTTATTCGCCTCTAGTACTATTTCATGATTGCCTCTATCACTTCTTTTCAAAGACTTGCTGCAAATTCGAGTGGTCATTGAAACACTTGAATCTAGTTGACTCTTGTACTACTTTAATGGGATCTGGGGTTTGACTGACTCGTAATCTTCAACCTCATGCACATCATCGTCTCCTGTCGCCGTGTTAACTTCTCTCTTGTGTTCGGGGAATAGCCTATTTCTCACGTCACTGTTCTCCTCCTCCAAGAACCTCAACTATTTCTCAATCACTTTCCTTCTGAAGATTTCTCTGAGCGTATAACATTTATCTATAGAGTGCGTAGTTGTCCGGTGGTAGACACAATAATTCAACCATTCTCTTCACTTCCTTAACAAGAAATTTGTATTGGCAGTAACACCAGCTACTTATCATTAACCCATTCCTTTACAAATTTCTTCACCTTCTCGATACTACAAGGGTACGTTGGTGAGTTATCACTTTCACGCCATCTCTTGTTTCTGTCGTCTCCTCTTTCTCTTCCTTGTTTGGGTCCACTAAAGGCTGTCGAGGCTTGTGCCCTATCACTGCGGGAGGAGCTCAGTTTGACTGGCGGCTTGATAGTGTTGCGGAGGTCTCAAGCTGCTTCAACCAAGGCTGAGAAAGTGGGCAAGTTAAGGTTAATGAGATGAGTTCTGTAGAATTCCCTGAACACACATCTATACTAGGTGGGTTTCACTAATTGGGACATAACCTTTAATGGCCAGATCTTGGAACCTCTTGACATACTCGAGAAGGTCATCTCTTAGCTTCTAAGTTTCTTGCACTAGGGTAAGTGTTTTTCGACACGTTGGTAAATATATGTTTTTGGTAAGAAGGTCATCTCTTGACTAAATATATGATGACCTTCTTGACTATTTTTCTCCATTAGTGAAATATAGTTAGTGCAACGTGTTCTTACCCTAGTGAGTTCTGCGTTCCTAGTGCAAGAAGGTCATCTCTTGATTATTTTTAGTTGGCAAATATATGTTTTTGGCTACAACAAAACAAAATATGTTGGTAAAAATTCAAAACTAATCCTTTTTAGCGACACAGAACTCACTCGTTGGCAAAACAGTGTCGAAAAACAATTGGCGCCAATTTTTCTTTTCTTACCATTAGGATATAAACTTTTTACCTACGCATTATTTATTTTTGCCAACGCGTTGAGCGTTGGTAAATAAAAATTTCATTACCGACAAACTCTGTGCATGGGTAAAAGTCGACATATTGTTTTGACCCCGTAAATGTCATTAGTTTATTTATTTTTACCAACATGTTGAACGTTGGTAAATAAAAAACTTATCACCAACAAACTGTGTATGTGGGTAAAAATTGACATATTTTTTTAATCAACACAAATACCATAAATTTATACATAAAACTACGTAGTTTAGTATAATCTTATATTTGATATGACTACTTATCGATTTTAGTATCATTATTTGAGTTAATTTGTAAAAATTACAACACTATCAAATTAAGTAACGTTAGTACATATTTTTACTCAAAATAAGTTAAATGGTTTAAATAGCAATTAAAATTTTATAAGAATTTCAAAATGATATAGATAGTCATATATTAGATAATTGATATTAAATTTGGAATAAATTTTTAAATATTTTTTTAGAAGTTGTGGAGAAGGGTGTGTTTCTATTTAAATTAATTAATTAATCATTTTAACATGATTAAAATTAATGGTACAAATTTTTGATAATTAATAATGTACGTTATATATTGTTGGTATGGGTTCGGACACCGGGATAATAAATTATGAATAATTCTATAATATTAAAACATTTTGATGTCGTGATTTAAATTTAAATTTAAATTTAATGAATTGGAGGATTAAATAGAGTGAAATTAACATAAAAACAAATATTCAAATTATCAATATATATAAATATAGGTATTAAAGTGTGTTTTAAAGGAGGAATTGAAAGCTTCAAAAACAAATTAAATAAATAAATTAAATTAAATCTCATCTCAGCCGAAGCTGAGAATGAGGAAAACAGAGAGGAGAAGAATCGAGAGCATCGACGAACCGAGAAGCGCGCGATGCGCCTCCCTCGCCCCACCACCGCGAGCATCGACGGCGCCTCGACCACCCATCACCGCCGGCGAGCTCACCCCAGCCGGCGTCGTCTTCCTCATTTTCCTTTTTCCCTATGTTTTTCTGCCATGGGAGAGAGAGCTTTCAAGCTCTTGGTCCTTCATCTCTCTCTCATAAATTAGTTGCCGCAGTTCGAGATACAAGATTCACGTCGCAAAACCTTTGCATCGAGTAACTTGGAAACCGAATTCAAGAGGGGCCGAAATCTAGGGTTTCGACCTTGGGCGGAATTTCAGAATCTTAGGGTTCCATTTCTTGGCGAAATTCCATGGCGTTGCGGCTCTATAAGGTAGGATTCAGACTAATTTTGGTGTTCTGAAATGATTTGGGTTGAATCTGATTAAAATCCCTTTGAACCTAGTTTAACTAATTAAGTAGAAATTCTATCTAAAGTTTTTGGGTTCTTTAAGTTCAGATTAATGCAATCTGGTTGCTAAGATGATGGTTCAAATTCTTATGGATGATTGAACAATATAACCTAACTGTTGTGGATGAGAGGGTTATAAGAACGTTAATCTAGTTCAATAGTTTGTTGAAGGACGAATTGGTTTCAATAATGTGTTGAAATTGCAGTTTACCTTAATGAACTTTAAACTTTGAGAACTTAAGCTACGAATGTGGTCTAAATTAGGAGTTAATGAGGGGTGTCATAATAAACGAATTTAAGTGATGAGTTTGAGTCCTATGTGTGGTATACATACATGTAATTAGGTGTTCATCTGGGTTCCAATCTAAATTTTGATGATTAGCGATTTGGAAAGTAACTTATAGTTTAATTGTAGACATAGAACATAGAAATAGGTAACATGAATGTTGTAATTTGAAGACTTAAAAATTTATGAACAAATTGCCAACTAGAATTTAAACAATGAGAATTTTGGTCCAAACCCTAACTTGATTTGGAACTTATTAGTTTT
>JAULJZ010150375.1:0-10051 GCA_032270985.1 Heliamphora pulchella | reverse complement strand
GAGATGGTCCTTGGGGAGCATGGTGAGATGTGATTGAGCCAGTATGTGGCAATGAGGACGAGAGTGATAGTCTCTGTGTTCGAGCATAGAGCATGTTTGCGATCGAGTACCGTGGTGAATTGGTCCCTTGCTTTGCATCTGTCATCGGAGTGGTTTGAGTTCAGCGGGAGTTGTGTTTCGAGGTTTGGCAGCGTGAGCTGGATCTTGATCCTCTGTTTCATAGCTGTCTCCTGGAAGTTGGTAGTGTCAGTGGAGCTTGTTGTGGGATCAGTCTGTATGAAGGTTGATTCTTTACGCCGTGTTTGCCTTATGTGACGACGGTTGTGTATTAGTCTTGTGATGGTGATTTTTCGGGTTTCAATTGCGGAGGCATGTTTGCTGTGGTACAGTGTTGCTGGGATTGCATCTGAGATTGTTGATGGTTGCAGGCTGGTGTTCAGTTTGAGTTTCAGTGTTGAATTTCGGGGACGAAATTCCCTTAAGAGGGGGTGAGTTGTGAGACCCTGACCTATTTTATTTTTGGAATAATTTTAGGATTGATGGAGTTAGAGTTAATCTTTGACCTCGAGCGTTAGGATTTGTAGTTCTTCACAGTAGAACAACAGGTGCGTATGAGTTTTATGCTTGTTCGAGTTCCGTTGAGGCTCATTTGGTTTGGTTAAGGCTAGAAAACGAGTTTTACGCAGAAAAATAAACTGCCTTGAGGTTCAGTCGACTGGAGAGGTTGGCCTAGTCGACTGGACTGAGATTTTCTAATTCGGTCGACTAAACTAGGGTGTTCGGTCGACTGGACCGTGGCGCTGGGCAATTTTCTTGCTTCCAGTAGGCTATTCAGTCGACTGGAGTGGGGGTCTAGTCGACTGAACTGAGGATTTTGGCGAATTTTTGAGTTTTTCTATAAATATCAGAGGCTGAGATTTGATAGAGCTTTCTTCTAAGCTAAGTTTCAGTTTTCCTCTGCCTTCTCTCTAGATTTCTGAGGGCTCGAGGCTTGATTTTCAGCAATCTGACTATGGATCCTTAATGTTGGTGCCGGGGGCTTCGTATATATCCGGACAAAATTCAGTTTCGTCGAGGTTTAATTTTTTAGGCTTCGAGTTTTGACTCGTCGAGGTAGGATTCTAGACCCTACTGCAGTATAAGAGAGAGATATGTAATTATGTGTGTTTTTACTGTGTAGAAAATACATCAAATGTGATTTTCATGTGTAAACCTTGATATTTGGGTAAAAGCGGGTTTTTACGCATTTTCTTGGTTGTATACATGATCCGGATGTGTTGACATCCGTGGTTTCCAAAATGAGGTTTGGAAACTGTGATTTGTGAAATTGGGAAAAAATATCTTTTTGGAGGTTTGGAGCTAACCCGCGGGGTTGAGTCTTACCTTTTAAAACGTTTTGGGTGAAAATATGTTTTTACATATGTTGTTGATCTCTATGTCGATAGATTGGATCACTTTTTACACATATGTTGTATAAATCATTTTACGGGTTTTCGTAGTTGAGCTACGGTGAGTTTTTAAATATTCTCCATAGATGTTCCGTGACCGTGGGTATTGTTGAGTTGGGCTTCAATTGCTTCTCGGTGTAAGTCCGAAAACATGCGCAACGTAGGTGCTTTGTACCTTTGGGTTAGTCCCCGTAAATTGAGTGTGATTTGGTGCTTTGTACCCTCGGGCTCAGGTCCCGTAAATTAAGCAGCAGGTGCTCTGTACCTTCAGGCTAGTTCCCATAAATTGAGTGGTTCGGTTGCCTCCGTTAATGGCGTCGTTGTTGTGACTCCATATAGAGCTTGTCATTACTAAACCTGCAGGTCGAGGGTAATGGACGAGAGTGTATAGTTGTTACCTTTGTCGGTATGGCAGAGTCGATACATAGGATTATATTTTATCTTTCTCCTCAGTTGTGTGGCCTGAGTCGAGCTTACTATTTTACTTACAGCTTTCCCTTAACTGTGGCATGATATCTGTTAGGATGATATGCATAGTTTGAAGGATGAAAAAATGTGAAATTTTATGAGATAAAACCTTTTTGAGACTTGTGATAGTCTGACGAAAAACTTGTGGTTTTGGAAGGAAAACCTTTTTGGCTCCTGTGGTTGAGCCTGTATGCTTATGATTGCATAGCCTGCTTTACAGTTTTACTGTCTGTTTTCTATTAGGCTTCAGCTCACGGTGTGGGATTTTGCTGTAAAATCTTTTTCAGGTAAGCATGATCTTATAGGTTGATCCGGTGGTGCCCGGAGGTGGTTGATGTCAAGACGTCTGTTTTATCTTGATAGGTAGCTTATACTTATTGTATATGTTTCATGTTTATTTATAACATGTTGTAAATCGTATATTATGATTGTGGATATATGCATGTTTTGATGCTTTCGAGAGAACCTTGGGTTGGTTATTATTTTTCGTAGTTTCATTCTACGTTTTTCGTTGTTGGGATCGAAGGTTTGCAAACTGAATTTTCAAATGGTTTTTGCTTCACATAAACCTTTGTGCTTTGAGATAGATTTTGGAACGGCCTAAGCTTCTTTGAAAATGAAATGAATTTCTTATCCAAAACTTGTACTTTGTTTTTAAAGGCTTAGCTTGTGGGGCTGAAACTATAATCTTTGGCTACTCTTTTAAATCAATAAACCCTCGATAGTACATTTTTACAAAGGTTTTGGCCTTGTTTGGTCTTCTGGTTTTAAATCCCTTTTGTTTGGGCAGTTTGGTGGTTGTTCGGTGGCTTTTCGCGTGATCCGGAGTTTGGGGCGTGACAGTTGGGATGAGAACTTTGAATAAATTCTATGAATTGTGGGATGTGAATAATGGTGTAAGATATGTGAATTAATTGTATCTTCCTAAGTTAATTCAATTATGAGAATTATAAATTTATTTTAATTGTTGATATTGTCAGAGTTGCATACTGAAAAGCATGAATTTTATTTAGTTTTAGTATTTTATTTTATTTTAATAAAATTAATTTTTTCATTTTATGAGAATCTTAATGAGCAATGTATGCAATATCATTTTAATGTTATTCATGGATGTTCTTTATTCTGTATAGTATTTAATCTGGTGTGTAGAGTATGGCTTGCACATAAAAGATCAGATTATAGGTTTTTGCAGAATATAATTTGTTATTTTTATAGTTTAGACAGAAAAGAACATACCATCGGTACAACTGTAGCACTGAATTTTAGTAGACCTGTCTTGGTTACAAGGAACAGATAATAGCGTCGTCTATTATTCCAACTCTCTGTACTAGTATAGTTTATGTGTATTGAATAGGATCACATTGGAATAATTAATTTTATATTGACTATATAAATTAATTCACACCCAAGGTGATTATGAGTGTTTATACTCTTATTCCCAAAATAATTATTATTTGCGTATATTTTATATTCATTATTTTGATTTATTAGAGAGTGCGATCTTATAGTCCCGGCGAGTTAGGTAGCGGTATTAATTATATAATGAATATTAATTATTAACAGAATCCGCGCCTCGATTGTTCGGGATTAACGATATTCTCTTAAGGAAGCTTATAAGTTTTGACCAGACCAAACTCTGCAAGTTGATTTAATTATCCAGTAGTTGAATAAGTTAAGCGGAAGGGTTTAAAGAATTTTAAAGATGTCAATTAAATTAAATTATCAGTAATTAAATTTAATTGGCGGGTATCAAAAATTTTAACGTGGGGAGATAATTTAAGCATTTAATAACATGGTGCTCAATACAAATTAGTCTTGAGATTATGGTTAGGAGTACAGTTACAGTTCTTTAGTGGTGCGAACTGTAATTTATTATTTTATGAAAATTACAGAAATCGTTGTAAAGTTTTCATAATTACAGAAATCGCTGAGAGATTTGCATATTTGCAATCCATAGGTCCCGGCTGTAACCCTATAAATATGTAGGTAGGCTGAACCGAATTCATAAGTTGTCTTTCAAGACTAAGGTTGTCCAGGTTCTGCCAATTCCAGCTTTTGAAGGATTGTAGCCCAACTACATTTGAGAATTGCATTGGGAATACAGTAGAAGGTTTAACCGGAGCTTCAACTCGAGAAATCAAATCTCGTAGTTGAGGAATCGATCAAAAGGTATTCATCTGAATTAACTATGGTGGCACGAGTTTTATTTTTTATCATTCGACATAAAAAAGTTTTTATCTGAAGCCTATTTCGGCGATTGCCTGTCCAGTTTTAATTTTTCGAAATATTATTTACAAATCAATGATCTTGGCAGTTTGCCTCCAATAGATAATTGAAACCTTAATGGTATTGGTTTTAGTGAGAGGAACCGGGTTGACGGTTGGACTTGTTTTGGCTTAAAATGTGAATGATCTAATTCGGGTACCTTATGAATGGATTGGATAATTAACTTGAGCTCGAGCAGCTCCTCGGTGAGAGACTGAAAACTTGCGCAATGTAAGGTAGGCCATTCCTTTGGGTTAATTCTCGTAAAAGTGTACTCTTGGGCGGCCTACCCATCGATATTTCTGAGAGAAACTGAAAATGTGTGGTGTCCATGTCGAGCTATAGAATGGGTAGTTATTCATTGGGCCTTGCATGGCCCGTGCTGATAAATATGCTTGGGTCTATATGCGTCATTTGGTTTTGGTACTTAATTAAATCAATGAATAAAGTTGGGTTTGTAAAACCATACGACGAGATGAAAATTGGAAATTTTGGGTTAGTGAACTCGATGAATGAAATTGATAATGTGAATGGATAATGAAAGTAAGATAAAAAACTAAATGATGGCTTGGTGAGGGAAATTGGGTTTGTCTTGCATAAAGAAAATAGGTTATGTGAAATGGGTTTATTTGATGGAAAATTTGGTTAATTTTTTTATAAAATTATATGTTGCATTTCGCATAACCATCCTGGCATATCATGCATACGTTCATTGTTAGTCTTTTTTTCTACGAATCTCGACTCATGTTGTTTAACAACATTTCAAGTGATAGTTGAAAAACGGCTATGGATTGAGAAGTACGGCCATAGGGACCCTTTTTTTTAGATTGGTATAATTACATATTCTTTGTAAATAAAATTCTTATATTGAATATTTGGATAAATGTATTTGTGGGTTAGAGTAACCCGTTTGTAAGGCCCTAGGCCATGGATTCATATTTTGTATGCATGTAGAGACGTGGGTTTGTATTTTGATTTGAGGTCTTCGGTTCAGATGTAAAATTAAGACTTTAAAACGTTATTTTTTTTCAAGTATTTAAGTTGAAAGGGGTTATTTTTCATTCAAAATTTTGGGTTTGTTCTAAAAAGGGGGTTTGTAGAATTTTTACTTGTGCATCCTTGGGTATAACATGGCAGATTTTGGAAAATTATTTTACAAATAAAACTCATATTCTTATCAGAATTTTATCTTTCGCTTGGGTTTATTGTTTTAGAAGTTAGGGCATTACAGAAACAGCCAATACTAGACTTATTTTGAATATATTTTCACTCATTTTTCCATTCGAAATACAAGTTCTTATTTTAAAGCAATTAATACATGTTCTCATTATTCAATTTTGAATTTTCAATCGAGTGCAAGGGTTTTACGCCATAGAATATAGTGTTTTAGATAACTTACTTTTAATCCTCATTTATGTCAAATGACTATTTTGACTCTAATTTTTCACCCAAATCGATCTGCAAAAAATTCGTATATTCCAAATCAACGTATATTCTCATCTCATTTTGTATTTTTTTTGGTCTCATTTTTGCAATGAAACACTCACTTCGATATTAGGTTCTATGTACTAAGCGAAAATCAAGGATTCGTTATGGTTTGTTTGGGTAGCGCGTATAAAAAATCAAATAATAAAATGGGGCATTTTGGAACTTTTAGCCTAGATTAGGACTTCCAAGAATAAAAGAAATAAAATAGGGCTTAACACTAAGAAACTTCTAAAAATAGGACCTAGGGCCAAATCACCCTATTTTATTTTATGAAATCGACAATTTTAATTTAAAATAGATGATTTATTTTAAAATAAATTGTTTAAGTTTAAATTGTTTATTTCATAAAATTTAGTTTTTTTTAATCATTTAGTTATCGATCTCTGTAAACACGCCAATTTGACTACCCATGATACTTATTTAGCGGTCGAACTCTCTTAGTGATGATATACCTCAAAGCTTAACGTCCAAATGACTCTCGACCAATCACAAGAATAATTGAAAATCAAAACTGATTACTCTAAGCGTAAAATGAAACCGTTTTCAATTATCTTTATCTTTCTTGATCCTTGGAAGTTTATCAAAGCTCAAAATTAAAAAGAAATAAGAAAATGTGCAAAAAGACAAAACTACCCAAGATAGTCTTGAAAATAGTTTGCTTTCAACCCAATTTTCATAATCAAAGTTCTTTAGCGTTGTAAATTGCTTTCCACTATTCCTTAGTACTTTTAAAGAACTTTTTAAGCATATAAAAAGGGTTCTGATCCGATTTAAAATAAATTAAAAACAATTGTTACGTCCCAAATCATCTGACAACGTCGCATATTTCATCTCCATGATTATGCAAAGCTAAAAGATTATTTAATAAATTTTTATATTCTCATAAAATTAACAATAATTAAATTTAAATTTTAAACATAAATCTTAATAATTTTCAAGATGAAAATCTAATTCAAAAAATATGAAAACCTCCACAAAAATTCATTATTGCAATCCATCATATGTCAAAAGTCTAAATAAGTGAAGATAATCTTGCTATTAGTACTCCCCAATAAAACTTATTTTGCCCAGTTTTATACTTCTGAATCTGTAAAAAAATATAAATCAATCATGCGTTGGATAACCTAGCAAATCAATAACTACTATTATTATCTAGATCAAGTTTGTAGGAAAATAATTTAAAGGAACAAAAGATGATATTTTAAATATTTTATCAGCATAATAAGATTTAACAAAAAGATTCATAAGAACTAAAACTGATTTATTTTCGTAACAAAATAGGAGAGTATTTTGATCCAAATTATAAAATATTTCGATTTTTGATTATTCGATAATTTCAATAATTCGATTCATATAACTCAAGTTTTAACAACTATGGTCACATTATTCCGTGATAAGGCCAAGAACTACAAATAGGCCGGTGGTGAAGTCTCAGAAGAAACTAGTTTTGTGCTAATATTTAACCCCTATTGGTTAGGATTCAGATCATAGTCAGACTAGAGTCATATTTAGAATTATACAGATCAAATCACAATAATATTTTTTTTAAAAATAAATTTGAACATATTAAAACATATTTAGAATTTCATACTTGGTTCGTTTTTTTTTTTTTTACTTTCATAGAACGAGTAGAAATAATAAACACATTTTTTTTATAACAACAGAAATATTTAGAAGAATTTTAGAAATAAAAAATACTAACAATCGTTGAAGGTTACTTACCTCCTAAGAAAATCTCTTTAAAAGCACTTGTCAAACTTATTACAATTCTACCTAATATCAAATTAACAATAACTCAAGAATAAAGATAAATATATAAAGTTCTTATTTTCCTTATTTATGTATTTATTTATTTTGTTGTCCAAAACTCAATAACTCATGCTTTATCTTTTATATATTCGTCTTCTCAACTAACCCCACCAACACAACAAGCACTTGACTATTCCTATTCATGGACACCACAAATTGGTGGTCAAACTTTACACGCCAAGCATCATACTCCCAAAGCTCCAAAATAATTGGTCGTAATTCTCTATCAATTTTTTTATTATTTATTCTATGTTAATATTTTAAAATAATATTTAATTAAAAATTTTAAAATAATTATTTAAACTTAATTTTTATCACCTGTTCTATATCGATATTTTAATATTACTATTTAATTAAAATAAACTCAAAATTAAATTGCATGCATCAAAATATAGGATAAACTAGTTTTAATACTAAAAAGTCACTTAATAAACCAAACAAGAATTTATATCTCACTTGCCAACGATTAACACCGATAATTATCAAGAACTAAATGCAAAAATATACACCTAAAGTTTTGCGATGATCATACTTTGTTTACTATTCAATCAATACACGAAAATACTATTTTTTTTCCCACATAATTCCTCTCGGCTGCCCGCACTCCACACATGGATGGCTTCTCCCTCAGCTTATGAACGAGGTTTATATTTAAAGCCACCCAAAAACTATTTCCAAGACAAAAAGGGTTTCTAAAACAATTATGAGATTTTCTTGCCTTTTAAAAAAATTATTTTCCAAAAATAATCATCTCCACTACCAATTTTTTCCTTTTAAATTATATCTAACTATTTTATTATTATAATTATTAAAATTCTCTTTCTATTTTTTCTGATATTACAATGATCGAGAATAAAAAAAATTTCCAACGATATATATGGCATGCTCAAATTCGAATCCGAATGAAGCGGGGTGAGCCCTCAAAATCTGAAAATTTGAGTGGCAGGAACCTACTGGACTCGAGGTCAAGCATGGCGACTGTTACGGTTCCTATTCTTAAAATGGCGGTCGCTAGAAACTTCTTAGACGCAATAGATTGCTTATTTTTCAATATTTCTATCCTTTTTGAGCGCAAAAACCTTAATATCGACCCTAGGTATTTTAGAAGGTCTAGAGGGTTTCCAAGGCTTCTAAGCCTTAAAACGAGTTCTTGGCTCTCTTAATCCTCTCTTTTTTGGGTTGATTATGTGTAATATAGAAAAAGAAAGGTATACATGTTTATAAGGGGCATTCCTCAAGCAAATTGCATCATATAAACAAGGAGAGACCCTCCTAACTATAGATCAACCAAACCCCCGCCTTACAAAAGCAAGGAATATCCAAATTCTAGCCAAGCAAACCATTCACTTCTTTCCATAAGTACAGGATAGTTGTAAGCTCTCACTCTTACATCAAAAGAGTACTAAAAAATAACCCCTTATAATACAAAGGATACATAAAATAAAAACGAGTGAGTACGTCGATATGGCCAAGGAAAAGTCACATCACTAAAGCTCAAGGGTCAAGAATGGCTAAAAAGGCACCCAATTGTTGCTTGAACCCAGTAAACCACTTTATCCCAAAGCCTAGCGTGGTAAACTCTACGATTCCACAATAGGAGGCTAAACAAGATCCAAAGCATCGAACCATAATAAAAAACCTCGACATGGTCAGAAGGGTTATTAGGTCCACCACTAGCTCAAAGCGTCTGGGGATGTTGGACCCCTAACCATACAATACTAGAATGCAAGAGACAGGTCAGTCCCAGAGAAATTGTAATAACCTAGACCTTAGAAACAAAAAGAAAAAAAAAATACACTGCGAATCAAGCAAATTATCGAATATAAACTACTAGGAAACTAGCGTTTTGTGACCAAATTATTAGCGACAGCGTATTTTTCGTCGCTAAACCTACCTTTTGCGACGGAACATTCTCTCGTCATAAAACATTTTTTTGCGACCAAACAGTAGCGATGGCGTAATTTCCGTCGCCAATAAAGCCTTATTTACCACCGAAAAACCTGCCGTCGCAAAAAGTATTATTTGCGACGACTTATTTGCAATGGCATTTATGTTGTCGCAACTGGGCACGTATTCGCGACCATCATGGTTGGCCGTCGCAAAAGAAAAAAAATTATTTTTGCACTTTCATGTATGACTAATTAATTTAGCTATTTATTTTTAGGAACATAATTCCTGCACTTTTAAATTTAATAGAGAAAAATATCTTGATAGTAAAAAGTTTATTTTTGATTTTAATATTATTTTCTCACATTATAATAAAATAAAAATTGAACTAATTTTTTTGTTCTCACCTCAAATTTATTCTTAAATGTAAGAAATTATATAAATATTTATTTTATATTTGAAATGAAATTAACATGATTAGAAAAAATTCAAAAAATTAAGTAAGTTTCCTTATTTCATCTTTTTGAACTTTATTTTCATTATTTGGACACAAATTAATTAAGTTGTACCTTTTCAATTCTTTTCTTCAAAATGGGCCAATTTTTTTTTAAAAAAATGTTAAATTCATCGTATTTATCCCAAATACTGCCTGCTCTAAAAAACTATATATATATTTCAAATATATA
>JAULJZ010150374.1:0-10051 GCA_032270985.1 Heliamphora pulchella | reverse complement strand
AACCTTGAGTGTTCAAAATGGGTTAACACTTTCATTTTAGGAAATAATGAATATTATCCATATTAAAGAATATATATTTATAGAAAATGAAATATTAAAATCATCAAAATTAATTAATGAAGCACTTGGGCTAACAGGTTTCTTATGGCGATCGCCACAACTAAGTTGGCGACCCCAAGGTTCAAAGGTGGCGACCGCCACTTTGGCTAGGGTTTTCAAGAGGTTCTTATACTAGTCTCTGCAATCAAAGTTAGCAGTCCCACAGTTCAAAGTTGGCGGTTCAAGGTTTAGATAATGTAGGTTTATTTGTTTGAAGGTTTTGATCATTGGGTTCAAACACTGAGCTTGGATCACTTTCCAAGGAACGTTCAAAAGCACCATTCTATTTATTTTCATCATCGGATACACCCAAACCAACCTAAGATTAGGCGGGATCAAATTGAGTTGTCTACAATACCACAATAGACACTTCAATGCTCAAACACACACATCTCGTTGATACACCAACTGAACTTCTGAACTAACTCATGCAATGAGTTGGGTGCGAATATGCAAAATGTAAGATAATATGCTGAAATTTTCATAATATGTTTTTAACAAAAACAAAAAATGACAAGAGCTTTAATAAAAAATTGAAAACATGCGATTAACAGACTAATATAGCAAACAAAATCTAATTCCAATATTTTCACGGGAGAAAGAAAGTGTGGAAAGAGAATTGTCAGAGTTTTACTATTATTCTTGTAAAAAAGAACAATTTGAGTGTGACCTCAGTGTAAGAAAGGTGTACTCGCTTGTTGGTCTTCTGATCACCGAGAAATACTTGGTACTCCGAAAATGTGCAAGGTCGGAGGTGAAGTGTATAGGCTCAAGTAAACGATTCGATAGAGTTTCGATATGCAAAATCTTTTCTTCTTCTTCTCCAAATGACCCAGAGAGGTCCGTATTTATATGCAGGAGGCCTGTGGTGGCGTTATCTGACGCTCTAACACATGACGGGATTAGAAGCTTCCATTTGTAAACACCAAAGTTGGTAACCGCAATGAACAAAGGTTGTGGTTGCAATAAATTTTAGGATTCTGTGAAATGATTGTTGCGGCCACTGCAACGAATGTCGCTGTCACAACAATAACCAAGATTGCGACCATATGAAACGAAGTTTGTGGTTTGAAGCTTTTTAGGGATTTTATTGTGTGTGAACCAAAAACTCTTTTCGGTGATCAATTGAAGGCCTTTCTGATACCATCTTCTTTATTTTTCATCATCGAATTCACGCAGATCTTAGGTCAAATTGACGTGTCTATTGTGCCGAGCCTGCTTAGATCATTCTTCAAGATCATTAACGTGAAGCCGACGTGGAACTGAGGCCAAGCTTAGGACCATTGATGAGGGTTACATGGTCGAGCATATGCGCATCAATGAGAATAACATATCAAACTTAGGAGCATTAATAATAATGTGACTAATTCTAATAATCTTAGGCAAATCCATTATTAGACTCCACTTCTAGAAAATCATAGGCATAACCCAATGGCTCACAGGATAAGAATAGTGATTGAAGGGTTAGCTCATCATTATATCCAAAATATTCAAACTTAAACCTCTATGTAAAAGGGCCAACCCATCTTCTATGGTACACACTATTCTTCTTACATAAAACGTGTCAAAATATATGAAGAATTATCTCTCCCAAAGTTCTTATTTTTCTCCTAAACTAAAATACACTAATTTAGGCATCATGGA
This sequence comes from Heliamphora pulchella, assembly GCA_032270985.1. Lineage (NCBI taxonomy): Eukaryota > Viridiplantae > Streptophyta > Magnoliopsida > Ericales > Sarraceniaceae > Heliamphora > Heliamphora pulchella. Next base: position 8,308 of record JAULJZ010150374.1, on the reverse strand, counting down.
AGCTTTCAGTAGTTTGTTGGTAATCAATCTCACCCTTGTTATTTTTTGTAGATCGATTGAGACTACAAAGAGGCTCTAAAGAATTGGTTCTATCCTAGTTTACTCTCATTTATGGATTTACCCCATACATTAATGTGGTGAAAATAACTCAAATATTACAAATATTGACATTATTGAGAAGTTGAGAGACAAAAATAAACCATTTAATTTGTATTAATTTTTCTTACTCGTCGATAAAATCATGCAAACAATAATGAAAAACACCTTTCTACAATGGCCCCATTTGGATAACCTTGCTTATTTGTTTATTGGCTTATAAGTCAGAAAATAAGTCATGTCATTTGGGTAACCAAATAAGCTAAAAACCATATAAGTATATAAACAAATAAACTCGTTTAGGTAAACAAATAAGCAAATAAGAAAATAAACAAATACACAAATAAGCTCGTTTGGATAAGCAAATAAGCAAATAAGCAAATAAACTCGTTTGGGTAGCCAAATAAGCAAATAAGCAAATAAGTAAATAAACAAATGTAGCCAAATGAAGTGGCTTAAATAATTTTTGATTTATTTGCTAATAAATAAATAAGCCAATAAGCAAATAAATAAGGAGTAGCCAAACATGGCCAATATTTATTTTGAAAAATTAAGGGGGATAGAATTGAAAAAAAAAATACATAGGACACTTTTTTTTGTTGACTTGGTCATCAGAATTATTTATTCCATAATTGCATCATTTGAATTAAATTATTAATTCCACATAGTGAGAGTGGGAGTTCGACATCCATGGTACCACTTTTTTTTGTTCGTATTTATTGAATTATTTAGTATTAGTTCAAATAAATAAAATGTAAAATAGAAAAAATTAGATAAGACCTTAGGTCTCGACAACTAGCTTAAAAAATAGTTTTTTATTTTTTGTATTTTAGGTAAAAAGTTAAATTTAATTTAAAGTAGATTATTTGGCAAATTAATATTTAACCCATTTTTTGAAAGTTAGTTGATTGAGTAAATATATTTTTTTGTTTTTGATTTAAATTGGACAATTTTTTCTTTTTATGTAGTTAAAAATAATTATGAATAAAAAATATTATTGTCTTTTAAAAATAGAATAGTGAGGGTTTAAATATAATATTTTTAAAATTAGTGTTTTAATTTAACTTTTTAAATTTTTTTTTATCAAACATGTTGATTTTGTTGCATTTTAGCTAAAATATAAAAACCTAGTGTAACCAATCAGGCCTTACTAGATTTTTTTATATTTCTTTGCTTTTAATTATTTCTCTTCAATTTTAATCTGAACCTTTTAGATTTATATCATCCCTGAAAATCAACAAAAGAAAAAATCCTTGAACAAAAAATAAAAAAATTCAAAAAAAAAAACAAGTTATTTTTAATGAAAACCCAGGCTATCATTGCACGGACGGTTGAGATGAAACCAATACACATTCCCAACACAGACATCTCTCATTTCGTGCTTTTTAACAAAATTCGTCTCTCCTCATTTAGCCTCCGTTTGGGCTGGTTTATTTTTTCAAATTTTTTTGATTTAAAAGTAAAAAAAATAGGTCACCTAATTTAGGCTAATTACGTTTGTTTTCATTTTTTTTAATTTTTTATATAATTTAATATTTACTTTTTAAATAAAAAATTTAAAAACTTAAAAATCACAAAAATAAATGAGCACAAACACAAGCTTAAACACACCACTGCGAAGCGAGCCACACGTAAATATCTCACAAAACCCTAATATCAGCGCCGTTTCAGCCCTGCCCATAATATATATATATATATATATATATATATACGTATACTGCGATCCGCATTCTTCTCACTCTCTCTAAAACCCTAATCAGTGTAGGGTTTTGTTGAAGCTCTGCAGCAGATATTCGGTTCTGATTTACGTTTCTTCTTCAGATGGGAAAATCCACCAAGAAATCCACCCAAGTAGCGTTCTTTCTCTTGCTTTTTTATTTTAATGTAAATTAATATAGGCAGTTTGGGGTTTATATTACGTTTATGATGGGTTCGATGTTGTTCTAGGTCGATGCAGCTCCAGCTGTAGCACCGCCTGCCAAATCTGCCAAGAAAGGTTTTGGTCTTTTGATGCTTTCTGATCGATTTTGTGTTCAGTTTTTTGGGTTCGTTGTTGAATCGTTTTTGGGTTTTGAATGAACTTGTTCTTGTGGGTTTGTATAGGCAAGAGAGAGGCCGAAGCGGCGATTGAGAAGCACGGGAGTGCCAAAAAGCAAAAGAGAGATGTTGCGACGGTGCAAGCTATTGAGAAGCGGAAAAAAGAAGTTAAGACACAGAAGAAGATCGTTAAGAAAAAGGAACAGGAACCCAGCAGTTGTGAGGATTCATCTTCTTCAGATTCTGAAGAAGAAAAGAAGGTTTGATCCGCAATCCTTTTCTTAGTTGGTACCACAGCTGACTTTTTAGTACAGTTTGAGTCATTCAAGTTATTGGATGTGTTTCTTGGATTGTTGTTCTTCTATGTATATATGTTGTGAGGGTCCAGCTCCTCTAGAGGAAGGGAACTACGAGCTAATAGGAAGGGTCCAGCTCCTCTTCCATGTATAATTTGTTCAGACCGATCAATACAATTTTTTGCATAGTTGATTTATACCCAGAACAATAAAATAAGCAAAAAATGTGCAACTTGGATCATCCATGGTACTCTTTTTGAATTGTTTTTTTTTCTTTTATGTTATGCTGTGAATACTGATTTGTAACAGACTTACATTGGCTCAATGGTACTGCTATGAAATTGTTTGAGTCTACTCTAACGGGGTTTTTTTTTTTTTGATGGTGATTACCCTTCTACTTCAATAAAAAAGTTGAGTAAAATTTTAGGGAAAGATAAAAGAATATGAATGAGAACGAGAATGATGTTCAGGACTGAGATTGCTTGCATTATTGATTAATTTTTTGTATTTGTTTCATTGTTTTTAGATATATTCAAAGAAGGAAAAACTAAATTCATGTGCAGTTTGTCTCCCGCACAAATACAAGAACCACACATGGGGTGTTTGGCCAAGCTTCTTGGGTCAACTTTTAGGTTTTTACTACTAATTTTAGCAATAAATTATAATTTTTTCCAAACATTAACAATTTCTGCCATAAGTTATAACTATTTTTTCTTCTATTTCAGCTACAACATAGCATATTAACCAAAAACACAATTTATCTTACAAGCTACAATCTATAAGTTGTTAGTTTCATCAATGCCAAACACCAACAAAGTGGATGTTTGTTGTAGCTAAAATTCATGTCAAAATTTATTATTTATAAACTGAAAAGCCAAAACACCCAAATGGAGGTTACAAAAAATCACTTTTTTCCTTTTAACTTGTTTTGGCCCACAAGTTGGCACAGTTTTCAAAAAGGAAAAAATAGGATGCAAGCAGGTGTTTTAACCAATACCCCAAAGCATAAATTTGGATCAAATGACATTTTAGAAGAAATAGGAAATTGTTGATAATTGCGGGAATGTAGAATACTTTTGACTTTGCCACGACTAGTCTATTTTTTTGTGCTGGCAGTTTCTGTCTTATGCCGCTGTCAGAATTGTTATTGTAAGATTCAACCTTGAATTGTGATATTATAATTAGTTTTTTGTGCTCTGTTGTTTCACCAAGTACATGGTTTAAGTTCATGGTTGATGATCACGTGCTTTGTGAATTATCAGGTTAAGGTAGCACCTAAGAAGGGAGGAATTCCGGCAAAGCCAGCAAAACCGCCAGTTGAAGAATCCAGTAGTGATGATTCATCTTCCGATGAATTGAGTTATGAAGTATATTTCCTTTTATGTTTTTCTCCACTTTCAATTTTTTGGGCTCTCGCAATGCCGCCTCCACTCTCCCACAAACTCATCTCCAACCTTCTCTTATTTTGTTTCAGGAGTCCCCTGTCAAAGCCGTAGTGCCTTTAAAGAAACAGCCAGTGGTTGCTGCTAAAAATGGCACTGTAGCACCCCCTGCTAAAAAAGGCAAACTGTCCAGCAGTTCTGATTCATCAGATTCATCAGAAGGCAGTGATTCCGAGGAAGATGAAGTATGTACATTATGTAATGGTTACATTTGTCAGATTTTTGGCTCATACGGCTAGTTCATCTCCTAAATCTTGTGCACTCTGTACCATATCACAGTTCACGTTTCATTTTAATTTATCTTACAATTTCTATACAGAAACCTAAAAGCAAGGTGGCTGCCCCTTTGAAGAAGGAGCCTATAGCTTCAGCTAAGAACGGCGCATTAGCAGCTCCAAAGAAAATTGGATCTAGTGATGATTCTGACTCAGATGACAGTGACAGCTCAGATGCTGATGTGAGTTTAGTGGTGTTTGATTCAGATTTATGTTAATTTTGCATGTATGCTACTGTCTTCTGTGGTATGACTGTCATAATAAGCATTGATGTATTTTTATGGTCGAGCTGTCATTTACATATAGAGCTCTGTTTGGACTTATAAATTATTGTTGTGTTCAGGAAAAGGCAAAGGTGATTTCTCAAGCCAAAAAAATACCGACTTCTGGTTCCAAGAATGTTCCGGTGTTGGCCTTCAAGAAAGTTAAATCAGGTGACAGCTCGGAGGATTCTGAATCAGATGAAGAAGAGGTGTGGTGCTATATTTTCGTGCTTTGGTTCCAAGTTCTAGGTTTTTTGCGACTCCGATTTGTGCTTACAGTATTTGTTTACCATTTGTGATGATAAATTGTAAATACATCAATAATTTTGTTTTGGAAGATATTTAATTGTCACTCCATCTGGGATATGCAGGCTGCAGCACATCAAAAGAAGATGGAATCTAGTGAGAGCTCCTCTGATAGTGAATCGGAGGATGATGTGGTATGCTGGGCATCCTCTCTCTTTTTCTCCCCCCTCCTTCCCCTACCTATTGTACATTGTTCATGTTGCAACATGTGGCTCATATAGTTCACCATAGATCTTTGGAAAATACTTTCGAGTCCTTGATTATGCACCGAATGTGCCATCAATCATTTAAATTATTTGGTCTAATTCACATCTAATAAGTTCACAAGACTGGGCACATGTCTTGGCCTAATTCTAATTTTAGGATGCGGAGAGAAGACTGAATAATGTAAATGCCTAGTATTATACAATTGTGTAATGAAATGAGTGTTGGACTATTGCAGGTTTGATAAGGGTAAATCCTGCACAACAGTTCTTTGACACGTTCTCTTCTTATTGTATTCTCTTTTCCAAGTCCCTTTGTTGAATGTGAAAAGATCAAAAGAGTGTATATAATGTTTTATTTTTTGAAAAATCTTATGGTTGGTGGGATTTGACCTCATATCTTGTGATGAAGGCAAATGTCTTTGTAAATATGCAATGCAATCGTTTATTATGTGTTGATTGTTGTATCATATATGTCTAAATCGATATATTTTGAATAATACATGAATTATTTAGCGTAATTTTTTTTTGTAATTTATATCGAATCTTATGATTTCTAATTTGATTCGACTCTAAGAAGCACGAACACTTTTACAAAGGAGGCGTGTCGTGTTGGATACCCGTGTTGGGCATGACACTTGGACACTCTTCGGATGCTCCCGAATTCGTATCCAACACATTTGAAATGTGTCTTAATCATAGTTGTCACATTGTGAATCAATTAGTGAATCGTGAATTTTGAATGGAGACAGGAAAATGTCTCTATTGCTCCTTTTTGCCAAAGACAATGTACGTTTATTTTCAGGAATTTATGAATCTCTCAGTCAGTTTGATGTCAAAATTGGTCATTTATTTTAAAACTTCTTGGACAACATATGAGTGAAGAGGAGTGAGAGAAGTCTGGGCATTGTTGACTACCACAACTCCCTGGTTGGAACAGTGTCTGGCACCTATTATGCACCATCTGCGTATTCTGTGAGAAATTGATCATTCCTGCTATTTGGTGGTGTTCCCCATTGTTGGTCTCGGTCGCCAGCTTCAGTAGTCGTATGACCCCATTGCCGCATTTGCCAGTTTCAAAGTCAAAAAGTTTGACTAATCTGACTGCCCCTTCTGGCGTTTTGTTGCCAAACCACTGTTAATCCATAATCACGAGTTTGTCATGGAAACCATCCCAACTTGAATTATATTATCATTATTAGGCATGGCCACACACCCGCCTCTCATTTGCTCCCTCCCTCGCTCTTTTGTTCACTTGCTCTTTCCAAGTAGGTCAATTATCATACATACTGTCATAATTTTTTCTACATTTGGGTCATTTCTCAAGGATTAAATGGCATGGATATGGTGATGAACAGACATAAAAAATTTCTTGCAGCACACCATAAAAATTGATTATTGAAAAGGGGATGCAAAGGGACTAAAATGGTGTTTCTCCCGAGTTGGTTCCCCCCCCCCCCCTCCTCTTTTTAAAATTGTTATTTGACTCATAAGCTGAAGCTGTGATAAACAATCCTTTCATAAAAAAACAAGCTAGAAGCTTGTAGTAGAAGCTTTGGCAAAACGCTTACTGTTTGTTGTGGTCTACTATTTGCTTATTGGAACTGAATTATTTATAGGCTCCAGCAACCAAAGTTGTCCCTTCAAAAAGGCCATCTTCAGCAACTGAAACCAAGGAATCCAAGCAGGTCTTTGCCTGCTATCTGTATTGCATTCTTCTTTAAGTTGACCATGCAACAAAATGGTTACAAAGCATTTCAATATAATGATTTTTTTTGTTGCCTTAGGCTTCAATTTCTGAGCAACTCATGGTCTCTTTGGGAATCTTGGACATCATTTTATAGTTCTTTCGATTTTGTACTTGTTTAGATTTGATGGTGTAAAACTCATTATCTTAGCTTCTTTCCTCGACACAGAAGATGGCAGATGTTAAAGCCGACAGTGATGATAGTAGTTCAGAGGAAAGTGATGAGGAAAAGCCTCAAACGAAAAAAATTAAAGCTCAGGTATGTTGTACCATGATCAGAAAATATAAGTCACTCGCTTCTGTCCTCTTCGCTTTGTATAAGTGTCACCTTGTGCAATTTGTTGCAGCCCACTCTTACGAAAGAGACTGTAAAAAAGAACACAACAGCTACAAATAAAGTGAGCAGCAGTGATGAGGAAAGTTCTGATGACAGTTCTGATGATGAGCCTACAAAGGAACAATTGGTAAATAAGCTAGAAGTTTTGAAATTTGAGGTTGATGATTTGATTTACATTCATCAATCTTATAACATTTGTTCTTGGAGCTTCCACTTCACATGTTCTGTGGTCATGGCAACCTAACCAGGTTTCAAAGAAAGTTACTAAATCTGACGACGAATCTGAGGAGGAAGACGAATCTAGCGAAGAAGAATCTTCCGAGGAAGAAGAGCAGCAGCCTTCCAAGGCTCCAAAGAAAAAAGTGAGAATTCCTCAAATAATATTAGATGAAATGATATGTTATATTTTAAGGTTTTTTCCCATAAACCAAGCTATATTTTATGATATGTTTTTGTCCCAATAAATAATTGAAAATTGTGTTGACTACTGTTCTGGCACAGGTGTTCCCTTATTTGACGTGTCTTGGGTTGGTGTTATTTTTTCTGTAGCTAGGCAACGAAAAATGTTACGGAACAGAAGTGAATTAAATAATTGTAGCCTTGTACCGAGTTGCTCTTCTTTACGCATAGAAAGATGTTGCAGAAACAGTAGTGCCTCTGCTTCCGCTAAATCTTAAGAGACGGAAACACCTATGGATTTGTCAATGATATATAGATGTACAAATGGCCTATACCAAACCACTTGTGATGGTAAATGTGGGTAAAGAGCTGGCAGTGAGGGTTCACACTAAACTAGAGAACATTTGCGTACTTAGTGTATACAACATTGGTGTGGAAAGAAATAAGATGGATGTCTAGTGAGCTAGTGTGATGGGAAGTGCTCATCTGCCCTAGTTCTGTGGCATGGGTCGAAGTCAAGAGTATCCCCCTCCCTATGAAAAAAGGCATAATGCTACCTACTAATTTACCCATACTAAAAATCGTGCTGTAGAAGCAGGATGGTTTTTGCTGTTGGTTCGACCTTTTATTCGTGTTAAGTTTCTATACAGTGCACTAGAACTGGAAGTTGTGAGAGCTGTAGACTTTGAAAACCCTTGTACTGTTGATTCCAAATTGATGCTTTTAAACTTCTCCAAACAGGAGAGAGATGTTGAAATGGTAGACGTCATATCACCAATTACCGAGAACAAGCAGGCTGCTGCAAAATCTGGGAAAAAAGCTGTAAGCAACATTTCCCGTTCCGTTTTGTTTTCATATATATATATATATCCGTGTGTGTGGGGGGGGGGGGGGGGGGGGGGGGGGG
>JAULJZ010150373.1:1864-30754 GCA_032270985.1 Heliamphora pulchella | reverse complement strand
CCATGTACAAATATCGCATCCACATAAGCCAGTCATCTACCTAACCACGGAGACCAACGATTTAGTAAAACGAGGCTCAACCCCAAGGGTTAGCTCCAAACTCCCAAATTTGATTTCGTAAACATGTGCACAATCTTTTCGATTTTTAAAACTCGCCTTTTTGAAAATCATGGACCCATATATGTCCATCAACTTCGAAAATGAACTATAAAAACACTTTAAAAGCCCTTTTTGTCCAACCAAATAGAGAATAAGCATATAAGTCAACTTTTCATGCAATTTAAAATAGTAAAAACACATAAAGATCCATGTAGCACCTTTTAAGACATAAGAGTCTAGGATCATATCTTATTGAGTTAAAACTCAAAGCTTTGAACTCCGGCGAAAAAGTAAAGTCGCCAAAATGCGATTTTGTTCGGATAAATGCGAAGCCCTCGGCGAAAATAATAAGGATCTACTAACCGATCTCCAAAAACTAAGCATGAGCCCACCAAAAAGCTAGAGATAAGGTAGAGCTTTTGTGTAGAGAGAGAATGAAAACTTTCAATATAAGCTTTGGTTCAATTTTCAAGATATGAGCTGTCTTTATAGATTTTTGTACCTTGCTGTCCACTCAAACGGACGGGCCTCGTTCGAGCGATCCTCTACCGACCCAACTCTTTGCCATAGGCCCGCTCAAGCGGACAGGCCACCGTTGGGTGAAAACCCAAATAAAGAAACAAAATCAAACCCCTGCATGCATAACACACATCTAAACATGCTGTCCTATATAGCGATTAAAGCAATAACCAACGCACTAAATAAACATATGAAAAAGAAAACAAAACAGAGTCTCACAACTCTACCCTCTTAAAGGAATTTCATCCCCGAAATTCACTACGAGGTCACAAGAAAATATTTCCGTCAATCGCAATTAACATAGGCATGATAGGAGGTCAGCTAAACCATCTCTAGGATAAGGTTAAACGTAGTCATATCTAGAATGGTGAAATCAAACTCTAAACAACGATCGGTGACCACAACTCACAGGATCTACAAACTCGTCTAACACCACACTCCTACCGATTAGGGTCTCTACACACAACATACTACCTAAAGAGTCTACCTCCAACCCCAAAGCAGATGAAATGAAAGAATGCGATGCTCCCGTGTTGATAAGAACACTAATCCACGATCTACACACTAAGAAAGTACCTCTAATCCTTGGAAGAGTAGCTGCATCATCAGGCACAACCGGTGCCTTGGAAGAACTGGGATCTGTAAGGGTATACATTCGGCCCTGTGTTATTTTAGTCTATTCACCATAACCCAGGACTGTCGGCTGTTGTACTAACTAGACTGAGGTACCCCCATCTGTCACCCGAGAATTCTGCATGGCTGGCTACTACTACCGATAAAATTGTTGATCCTGCACAGGCGAAACAACTGGTGCACCTACCGTGCTCGATACACTGCCTCCTTGAGGACAGTTCTTGCGAATATGCCCTGGCGGGCCACACTTGAAACAAACTGGCTCCCTCCCCTATGATTGAACTGGTACTAAACTCTAGGACTGCCTCAGCTGTGGGTAATCCATCACATGATGCCCTGGCTGCCTGCACTAAAAGCAAACGAGCTCCTCTTGCTTTGACCTCCCAAATGAAGCCACTGATGGTGCTGGTGCTGAAAACTTCTATTGTGATCCAAATGGATGGAAACCAGGGTTAAAGGACCTTTGCCTCTTATTAGAACGCCCACCTGACTGAGCCCCTGTCCCACCTTGCTGTGCCCTGACCTCTCTAGGTCTACGAGTCTCGTTTAGAGTGTTCTCGATCACTGCTACCGACTCTACCAATTCTGTAAAAATACGCAGCCTCATTCCTACCACTTGCTCCTTGATCGCAGGCCTCAAACCCCTTTCAAACCTCCTTAAATGTAGCTCGTATACAGCCACCAATTCTGCTGCAAAATGGGAAAAACTAGTAAATCTGGCTTCATGCTGCACAATACTCATCGCCCCCTGAGTGAGAGCATAAAACTCCTCTCAGTATAGGCCCCTTGAGAAAGCAGGAAAGTATTTCTCTAGAAAAACCCTATAAAAGCTGCCCACGTACCTCCACGGTATTCCTGGCATATTTTCACAACTCATGGGTGTCACCTCTTAGCTGAAAAGTGGTAAAAGAAATCATCAAATCTTCCTCAACTATCTGCAGTATATCAAGAATCTGGGTTACAAGTTCCAACCATTCTGTAGCTACTATGGGATCAGGATCCCCAGCGATGGTAAGACGGTCAAGACGCCAAAACTCTCACATTACCACTGTCGCTTTCGGCTCGAGTTCTCTCTCTCTCCCCCTAGCAGTCTCAACTAGCTGACGGATGGAGCCTACCATCCCACGCATCAACTCCATCATGTCTATCGGTCCTTGGGGAGCATTTGCATCCCCAGCATCAGGGATTGGTACATTCCCTTAGCCTAATTCATAGCCATAGCCTTGTCCTCTCTACACAGACATTACTTCTACACAAAAGAATATTGAACATAAGATACAGCACGTTGCATGAATATAAATATGCTAACACATAGCCATTGACGACTATGCAAATACGTCACACATACCGAGAAAAACCAGCAAGAGTGACACGTCAATCAGGGTAACCTAATTATATTCCTTGGCAGAAAGCACGTCGGCCAAATGCATTTCTAACTTGACTTTCAAGTTTGTTAATCTAAATGCTCAAAGGCAAGACTAACCAATCCTAAGGTTCAACCCACATGCTCTCATATACACAACATCCTCATACTCAACAAACTATCATGCTTATGTTATCAAAACATCTAAATGCATACAATCAAGCACACGTAATCAACCTCATAAAGTGATGCACCCCTTTCCCATGGCTCTTAGATATTCCAACCCAAAGCTTTGATACCATTTGTAACACTCCAAACATGGGCCACCAAAAAAACCCACCAAACCAACATTTTGGGATACCACAATCCATTAAAATCGCCCAACCCAAATGGGTCAAAGATTGAAAAGAATAAAACGAGATTTTTATTGTAAAACAATTAACATAAATAAATTGTTTTGTATCAAAGGGTTACCCCGAAGCTTTTCCAACCAAAACCCACTTTAAAAAAAAACTAAAACCAACTTTTAGTCACAACGGCTGTCCGCTCGAGCACTCAAAGGCCCGCTCAAGCGGTGAGACACCATAGAGATTTCTCAGCCAGAAATCAGAAAATCTTCTCAAGCCTAAAAAACACACCTAAAAACATAGTCTTTGAACAGGAGTTTAAATCACCAAAGAATTTGGGACAAAACATACTTTTGATAAAGAAATCACACCTCCAAGTTGAAAATGAAATTTTGAAAGCATGAAACCCCAAACCAGAACAATGAAACCACTATCAACCCAAGATTCCTCTCTCAAACAAACATTTCATACATACATACAGTTGATGTAATTGCCACTAGGCTTACAATACACTAATCCAAAATGCAAAAAAAAAAAAACATAGATATCAATACATGATCCAAAAAGAGCAAAAAAAAATCTAAGAAAGGTCTTCCACCACTTTCGGCTCCTCTAGTTTATCCTGCTTAATCAAAAGCACCTGAAAAGGATTTCAAATCCCACACGATGAGCCGAAACCTAATAGAAAATATGCTAACATGAAATAAAAGAAAAACATACTAACAGAACAATATGCATGTTCCGACTCTCCCTCGAGCCTCAAAACGGTTTTACTTTTCAAATCGCAAGCTTTCACACAAACTCCATAATGCTAGATAGTTATCAAAACATAAACAACTTACCAACATTAATGGTTTTACACAACCCACGATGATTCATACGCAATTCATGCATCTTCACGGACTTTCACTGTAGGACCAATATTTGCCCCTCATTAGGCATCTTTATGGGCTTTCATCGAGGGACTAATATCCGTCCTAACTAATGCATCTTTACGGGCTTTCACTGAAGGACCAATATTTTTCCCAACTAATGTATGAATAAATAAAGTTTGCACGCACACAGCCATGTACAAACATCACATCCACATAAGCACGTCATCCACCTAACCATGGAGACCAACGAATCAGTAAAACGGGCTTAACCCCAAGGGTTAGCTCTAAACCCTCAAATTCGATTTCGTAAACATGGGCACAATCTTTTCAATTTTCAAAACTCACCTTTTTGAAAATCACGAACCCATATATGTCCATTAACTTTGAAAATGAACTATAAAAACACTTTAAAAGCCCTTTTTACCCGACCAAACAGAGAATAAGCATATAAATAAACTTTTCATGCGTTTTAAAACAGTAAAAACACAAAGTTCCACGTAGCACCCTTTTAAGGCATGAGAGTCTAGGATCCTACCTTATTGAGTTAAAACTCGAAGCTTTGAACTCTGGCAAAAAAGCAAAGTCACCAAAACATGATTCCGTTCGGATGAACACGAAGCCCTCAGCAGAATAATAAGGATCTGCTATTCAATCCCCAAAAACCAAGCCCGGGCCAACCAAAAAGCTAGAGAGAAGGTAGAGCTTTTATGTAGAGACAGAAAGGAAACTTCCAAGATAAGCTTTGGTTTAATTTTCAAAACATGAGCTGTCTTTATAGCTTTTTGTGCCTGGCTGTCTGCTCGAGTGGATGGGCCCCACTCGAGCGGTCCCCCACCGACCTAACTCTCTGCCACAGATCCACTCAAGCGGACAGGTCACCGCTCGAGCGGCCATTGCTTGGCGAAAACATGAACAAAGAAACAAAACCAAACCCCCGCATGCATAACACACATCTAAACATGCTATCCTATATAGCAATTAAAGCAATAACCAACGCACCGAATAAACATATGAAAAAGAAAACAGAACAGGGTCTCACAAAGATGACTTCATGAGGGACCCCGTATCGACAAATTATATTCTGCTTGATAAACTTGGCGACGTGAGAGGCTTTCAATACCGAGTAGGAGGCAACTTTCACCCACTTGGTAAAATAATCAATTGCCACCAAAATAAACTCAAGCCCATTTGAAGCCTTTGGTGTTACCCTACTAATCACATCAATGCCCCATACTGAAAATGGCCACGGGGACATTAGTCTATATAGTTGGGATGGGGGAACGTGCGTAAGGTTTGCATGGAACTGACACTTATGGCACCCTCGCATTAACTGTATGCAATCTATCTCTACTGTCATCTAAAAATTCCCTTGGTGTACACTCATATGAGGCCCACAGACCCCCGTATGTATTTCTTTCATCAGCTCTTGGCTTTTCATATTGCTGACACAGACCCCCTTGTTTGTACAATTTTCCCCACAAATGACAAATTGGGCGAATAATCTCCTTATTTCTCTTTTGGCCTTTTTGCTAGCAAACTTGGAGTATTCTTCTTTTTCCATAAAAATTTAAATATCAAAGTACCAAGGGAGTTCATCAGTACTTTCTTCGATTACGGCTGTCATCTCGTATGCCGGCTTTCTCTTCTGTTCAATTATCAATGGCCTCATCCTAACCCCGGGTGATATATCAATCATTGATGCAAGAGTAGCTAGTGCATCGGCAAACATGTTCTGTAATCTCGGAACATGAGTGAAAACCACTTATTCAAAGCACGATTTTAGCTTTTTCAGCTCTTGATGGTAAAGAATTAACGCTACATCCTTAACCTTTCATTCTCCTCTTGCCTATGAGACCACCAATGCTGAGTCTCCGATGACTTCTAGTTTCTTTGTCCCTAGTTCTAGGGCTACCTCTAACCTAGCTAAGCAACCTTCATACTCCGCTTAGTTGTTGGTAACTTTGAAGTTGAGCTTCAGAGACAAAGGAATATGTGATTTGTCAGGAGTGACAAGAAGAGCTCCTATTCCATAGCCATACTGATATAGCCATACTGATTAGATGCGCCATCAAATATAGAGTATACTTGTCGTCCTCAACTCCCATTAGCTGCTCATCAGGGAACTGGAATTCTACGTCTTCATCTCCCTCAAATGGTTGGTCTGCTAGAAATTCTGCTACTACTCTGCCTTTGACTGACTTTTGGGTGACGTACTTGAGATCAAACTCTGATAATAACAACAACCACCTGGCTAGCCTTCTTGTTAATGCCAACTTCTCGAGCAAGTATTTTAACAGGTCCATTCGGGAAATGACATTCACTGTGAAAGACAGCATGTAATGTCTTAGTTTTTGAGAGGCCCAAACAAAAGCCCAACATGTCTTTTCCAGTGGCTATATCGTATCTCAGATCCAGTTATCTTTTTGCTCAAGTAATAGATAGCTTTCTCAATTTTGATTTCTCCTTCTTGTGCCAGCATGCATCCTATAGCCAAGTCAATCACTTACAAATAGAGAATCAATGGCTTATTAGGCTTGAAAGGAGCCAAAACATGTGGGTTTTGCAAATACTAACACACAGCTTTAAAGGAATTTTGGTATTTCTAATCTCATTCAAACTTGACTCCTTTCTTCAAAAGGCAGAATAACGGCATACAGGTTATTGTCATCTTTGCTATAAACTGGCTGATAAACTGTATTTTTTTCAGAAACCCTCTGACTTCTCGTTCAGTCTTTGGAGGAGACATTTCCATGATTGCCTTAATTTTTGACGGATCAACTTTGATGCCCCGTTGAGTAATCATGAATCCTAGAATTTTGCCTACAGTGACTCCAAAGGCGCACTTCTGTGGGTTAATTCTCATCTTGTATTTCATGATTCTTTCAAAGAACTTCTACAATGCTATGATGAGGCCATCTCGATCCTTAAACTTCACTGTCATATCATCCACATACACCTCGACTTACTTCTGTATCATGTCATACAGCAAAGTAGTGGCAGCCCTTTGATAAGTCGCCCCTGCATTCTTCAAACCATATGGCATCACATGATAATAGTAGGTGTCCCAAGGTGTAGTGAATGTCATATTTTCTCTATCTTTGGGGTCCATTAGGATCTGATTATACCTAAAGAAACCGTCCATGAATGACAAGAGAACATACCCCACTGTACTATCAATCAAAACGTCAATATGTGGCAATGGGAAATCATCCATTGGGTTGGCCTTGTTGAGATCCTAGAAATCTACACAGACTCGAATGCGTTTGTCTTTCTTTAGAATTAGAACAATGTTGGCCACCCATTTCGGATACTCGGTTACCATAAAGAATCCAGCGTTGATCTACTTAGTAACTTCTTCTTTGATCTTTAGAGCCCATTCTGGCCATATCCGTCTAAATTTCTGTTTTATCGATTTAGTATCGGGATACAAAGGGATATGGTGTTGGACAATATCAGGATCAATATCGGGCATATTCCCGTAAAACCATGCAAAGACATCTTTAAATTCTTTTAATAAAGTTATTATTTGCTCACGTTCAACTAAAGATAACGAAGACCCGATTTGCACAATTTGTGGATTAGTTTTATTACCCATATTAATTGACAAAGTTTTTTCAGTTTTAGGTTGAGCGCATATTTCTACTTCTTTTTTTATTGAAAATTTTATTTCTTCGGGGACATCCCCGTCGAGTCCAAAATTATCGAAAAATATATGAAATAAATCAAACAAAGTAGAGTAACCAGAAATCTTATTTACTTAATTGATATTGAGAAGCAAAATTACAAGATCAAAAGCAATAGGAGAGGATGCACAGACAGATGCGCCCTCTGGCCTAACATCTAGCTTATTAAAGGAAAACACAGACTCATGCACGATAGATCTGGACTTAAAACCAGCATCATACGAAGCAAGAGACTCTGGGGTCCAATTTTTTACTTCTTTTGCAACCACATCCACAATCAACATGGTGTAATCAACTGGCACACCGCATCCCATCATCAGGGAGTCTTGATCTGCTATACCTATCCCGCTAAATAATACCTCTATGTTGGTGCCATCCAGTTGATCAGCCCAGTCTTCGTCCCCTCGAGCATTTCTTTCTTCCTTTTTTTTCTGTGACTTTCTTTTCTTCTAAATCAGACAGTTTATGACTAAAGAAAATCTCCAGTCCTGATAGCCTCTAGTGGGTCTCTTCATCAAACCATGGTTCAGAAAAACCACAATAAGGAAAATCTTCCCCGTCTTTAACAAACTATCCATTTAAAGTTCCTAAATACTTAGCCTTTTGCCACTTTTGTTCCCCCTTTGGCTCTTCTAAATCTTCCTTCATTTGCTTGTACCCAAGACCGAAGCATTGCGAAGCTGGCGACACCTGAATGGGTTCTAAAATTTCCTGTTGCTTATGCCCCAGCCCTATGCCCAGGAAATAGGACATGTGCCGCATCATCATCACCGCATAGGGATTGATATAGCTTTTCTCTTTTTTTAACAACATTTATATTGCCAGCGCCTCATCATACTAGAATTCGCTTAGAAACACATCATCTGCTCCATGTTAAACCTCCAAAAGAGTCGACCCATCTTCCCACTGAGGTTAAATGTTTTCTTCTCCATGAATGGTGAGTACCGCCCCGTTTTTAATTAGTTTTAGCTTTTGATGCAGGGTGGAGGGTACTGCCTAGAAATTTGGATCATGGAGCTACAGCCTTCACAATAATAAATTGAAGGATGCTAGCACATCCAAGATATGGAATTCAACTGATGTTTCTAGTGGCTCAACTGATATTGCAAAGGACACCAAACCAAGAACATCCCGCCTCGTGTTGTCGTATGCCCCAACTCCCTGATTACTTGGCGTGAAATGTTCTGGTTTCATTCCCAGACAGATAGCAGTCTTGAGCGGGCAAACATTTAGAGCTGACCCGTTGTCAATGAGGGTAACTGGGACCCATTGTTCTAAACATTTTGCAATTATATGCAGCGACTTATTGCGGTTCTTCCCTTCCAACAGCAAATCTTTGTTAGAAAAAGAATTATCTTCGGTGCTACAGCTAATAAAATCAACCTGATCAATTGTTCCGAGGTTGCGTCTATTGAGACGTTTGCTTTATTCAAAACTTTTAATGCTACCTATCGATGCATGTGTGAGGCCATTAGCAACCCCCAATTACTGATGTTTGCTTGTGTTTTCTTCAGTTGTTTCAGCACAGTGTCGTCTTCCTCATCTTGTTCCTTCTCTTTTTCTTTTCCAATGGTCGTCCTTTTCTAGCTAAACCAGCTTGAAGTGTAGCCCACAAGTCGTCTAAATTGTTGCTTTCCAGTCTTTCCTTTCTTTATTCTTCATCTTCGATCACCCATGTGTAATCAATTTCATCCAACCCCCAAATATCTTCCTTGATGTACCCAGTCTGTTGTTCTTGAGCAACTTAAAAATCTGTCCGCTCTTCTCCATCTGACTTTATTACTGTCCTAACCAACCAATATGATTGCATTTCATCAACAAAAACGTTTTCTTCGAAGAGCTGGGGAAGAGTGATTCCATTTAGAACCTATCCAAAATCATGTGCCCTTACCAGATAGTCCAAAGGCCAATCATCATCATCATTATGTTCTTCTTGGTCCACTACCTAGGTTATCGTCACATAACCTTCTCAGGCTATATCGTTTCATTCCTCCATCATACCCTAACTATTCCCAATTATGATTAGGGAACAAGACTAATCTTCCTCAACTGAAATACGTGGGCAAGGGAGACATGCCAAACAGATGTAGCAACTGCGATCATTCGACTGCCCTAGCTGGATAAAATTTACCCCACCTTGTCGGCTGGGATCATCCGACTGCCCTAGCAAGATAAAATCTACCCCTCCTTGCTTAGCATGGTTTGGCAATGGGTTGGTAGTAACATTGGGTTTTTGAGCAGTTGTGGGTAGAGAAATGACCTTGTTGTCGATAAGATCCTGGATGTCGTGACGCAGCCTTATGTATTTATCGATCATGTGTCCTCAGCTTCTGTTGAGACTGTTGGTTATTATTTAATTGTGGAGTGAAAGATGAGGGATTTAATTGTCCAGAATGGGGGATCAGCAAATTGATTTCGTTTGAATGGGAGCTGAAGTTGGTTGGAGGGGTGGATTGGTTCTGGTTGTTTATAGGGTATACCCTTCTCGATTTTTGACTTGTCTTTGATTTTTCAATATCACCAGCCTGAATTGCATCTTCTATCTAAACTCATGCATCAAATAACTGCTCAAAAGTGGACAACGACTGTGTTATCAAATAACGCTTCAATGGAGACTGGAGGTTCTTAACTATAATCCTCACTTGTTCTTTTTTTGTTAGCTGATTTGTCATTTTGGCTGCCTTTTCCCTCCACCTGGTTAAAAAGTCCACAAATGATTCTCGGCCCTCCTGTCAATTGGTTTTGAGTTCTCGGGTAGTGACGTCTAACTAGACATTATAGTTATACTGATTGACGAAGGCAGTAGTAATATCTTTTCATGTCCTAGTTTTTGCAACATCTAGGGAGAGAAACCATTTTTGCACTGTCCTAGAGAGTGACCAGTGGAATAACTAGGCCTTTAGCTGATCATCAATTTTCATGGGAGAAAGAGTACCAACATACATCCTCAAATGAATCTAAGGATCTCCAGTACCATCGAACTTCTCTATTTCTAACATTTTAAACTTATCCAGTAGCTTGGCATCTTGGAACAAACATAGTCCCCCCACATTTAGCATATATTCTTCAACCTTTTTGCCTTCCTAAGGACCTTTTCCATCGAGTCAATCTTTTTAGCTAATGCAGACTTTCTAGACTGAGCAGTATTTTCTTCCTCAACTATCACCTGACGAGGGAGCTGTGGTGGTACAACGATCGGCAGCACTTTCTGTTTCTAATTATCTACCAAGAAGTCTTCCCCATTCTCATTTGCATCATCTTGCTGCTTGTTTACCCCTGGCAAGCAAGCCTGTATTGTTCGAATTTGAGCCTAACACTGGTTTTGAGCTTGCGTTTGCTGTTCAACTACCCTCTGTATTTCAGTAATTGCCCTCATCAAGGCTGCTAGGTTTACTTCATTTTTTGCCATTTCAGATGATTCGGCTGTTCATTCAGATATTCTGTAGAGTCTGCTTGTTTCTAACTAAGCCCAAATACGCACTAGATGCAAACCTTCTGACTCAATGAGATAAACCCGAAGCAAAACCTAATAACCCCAAAAATAGAATTAATGGTATCGGATATTTCTCAAAAAGAACCCCGATAACAGATAGCAAACACTTCAAACACCAAAAATATATATAGGAGGGATGACTGCACTCTTATGAGACGATTTTCATTGACTCATTATGCCTTGACTATATTTGTTCACACTGCCAGATACGCTATTATCGACTAGCCGTCTTCTTCACCCAGTTATCTCTCTCTCTCTCTCTCTCTCTCTCTCTCTCCTTCTTCGTTCTGTGTTTTCAATTATTTCACAAATTTTATCTCTCTATTATTTATTAATTATTTTTCCTAAAAGAAAACCCTACAATTTTAAAGAGAGTATAATCATTTTTTTATTTGGTATTAGAAGAAGAAGAAGAAGTAATGGTAAAAGAGAAAAAAAATGAGAAGAATTAAAGAAATCTTTGCTTTTGAGTCCGACATGTACGACTCGTCAATTGTGAGAAAGTAGTGATCTAGTCGGTAGAAGTAATGGTAAAAATAAAAAAATAAAAAATAAAAAAAAAAGAGAATAATTAATGAAATTTTTACTTTTGAGTTCGACATGTAGAACTCGCAAGAAACAAGAGAGAATAATTAATGAAATCTTTACTTTTGAGTTGGACATGTGAGACTTGCCAATTGTGAGAAGGTGGTGATTTAGTCAGTTAGATTATTCGATGTGCAGGTAATACTATTGCTAAAAAATATCAAAACAACAATAAATTCTAAAACACAAAATTTAAACAAAATATTGAAATAGGTTTTATTTTTTTTATGTTTTTTATGTTTTTATATTTTTCATTTAATAAATATATTTGAGTAAAATTTTAAAATATAAATTTTATATAAAATTGATGTAAAATAAAAAAATTGTGTCACATTAAAATTTAAAGGACAGAAGAAATCAGGCCAATACATTTATAATCATATCATACTGAACTCTTGTTTGAAATGACTAAAAAAAATGACTTTTTATTCCAAAAAAAATACTTTTAAACTATAGTGTTTGACATCTAGAATGCCTAGTTACTTTTTTATTTATTTTTTCAAAAAAATAACTTATACATATTCTAAATATACTAATTTTTTTTGAATAAAACGCTTTTATATGTTCAATTAAAAAGTTAACTGTACTTTCACAAATTAAAAAAAAATTGTATAAATATCTCAAACACTATTAGTCTATAACTTTTATTCCAATCAAATCATTCCAAACACTATAACTTTTCTTTTCTTCCTTTTTTTTTACAAAAAAATAATTAAAATTTTAAAAACCAAAATTTTAAAAGATCCCAAATAAAACATCCCCCTTTATAAATATTTTTGTCACTACCTATAATGCACTCTCTAACTTAATTAATAAAAACCTACACTATTCAAATTTGAATCCATCGTTATTTCGGTATCCTTCGATTATTTGTTTTCGGTGCTTATGGCACTCCTCTTAATTTTTACCCCTGTTTTAGTAAAAAAAAAGTCCAAAACCAATCCAGGCCTTAAGTCTGGGTTTCGCCTTGGTTGGGGTAACAGATACTTAAAGGCTCTGTTTGGTTTAATTTTTTTAGTGACTTTTTTTGTTGTTTTTTTTTTACTTTTATGAGTTTTTTTGGGCTTTTTTTTTTTTACTTTCTCGATTCATGATGATAAAATATTTCTAAAAATATAGCCATTATAAAAAAGTTGAAAAAAATTTACTACGGATTTGATTGGCTACAAGCTTATAATCGCTTTTTTTTTTTGCATTTTTAGATGAAAAACTAAATTTAGTTTAAAGTAGGTTATTTAGTAACTTAACTTTTAAGTTAACTTTTTTTAAGTTAGTTGTTTAGATAAAAAGTTAGCTTTTTATTTTTTTCTTCAAAATGAATAATTTCACCCTTGTATATACTTAATATTAACAATTATATGTAATTGACAGTAGTAGAAAATAAGTTATGAATAGAAAGTATTATTATATTTTAAAAGTAGTATGTGTTTGAATAGAATATTCTAAAAATTTATATTTTAATTTGACTTTTTAACTTTTTACTTTTCTTTTTTTTTTCCCCAAATGGATTGCTTTTACATTTTAACGTTTTTAGCTAAAAAATTAAAAAGCCAAATTGCCAATCAAGGCCTATTTTCTATTAGAAACAAAAAGCACGACTAAAAATTAATATCAACCTCAGCTCGAGCTCGGAAATTATTAAGTATTCTCAAAATATTATATAATATTTATTTATGTAAAATTTTTAATAAATAAAAATAATCAATGCATGCATAATAAATTATATTTGTCTCTCACCTACTTAATAAAAGTAGACCAATATTATACTACTTAAAATATTTTTTGCTATATAATAAAATAAGAGCGCCATTTAATTATTATCACTTCTTGTTCCAAAACTCGAGAATAATTACTGGCCCAAACTCAGCTAAGTTGGTATGAAAGAGCTGCTGCATCCTGACAAATCCTTCTCTATACAAGTTCTCGAATGAGATTTTTGAACAAAACTTCAATAGACGAGAGGTGTAAGAAGATGTGAAGCGACTTATATTATTAATCACTAACTTATCTAATAGCTTAAGTTATTAGTGAGATTGATTACTTTATTATTCATTTTCAACACACTCTAACCGACTCTTCTTCGTAAGTCTATCAAAAACATGCAAATTTTTTAATTATTTGTAAACGGTGAGATGTGAATATAAAATTTATTGCTTATTCTAATACCATATTAGATTATTAATTATAAACTTATTTAAAAACTTAAACTATTAAGAAAAAGAATAATTTTTTTATTTATATTTTCAGCATGTTGAGAAGGGTCAAATTCAAGTAATTCAACAAAATTTGGATAAATAAAATAAAAAATAAAAAATAAAAATAAGTGGCGCACAGCTTTGATTCCAACCTCCATGAGCTACAGACCAAAAACAAGGATGATGAAATAAAATCATTGCCTGTAAATCTCAAACCGAACCAAATTCTCCAGCAGGTTGTAAAATTAAATACTTTATTTATTTTATGTTAAAAATATTACAGGCTAATTTTGCTTATTTCTTTCCATTCATTTTTTTGGCCTTTCTCTTAATATTCTTGTATCTATAAACTATGCACTATATTTGATTCTTTCTTTTTATCAATTATTAATAGTCTATATATTATATAATATTACAATATTTTGAAAAGAAAACAAAAAATTAGATTATCCAAGAGAAAAAAAACAAAGAAAGAAAAAAGAGGTAAAAAACTAGTTTTTATTTCTATTTTTTATATATTATGCATAATATAATATGAATACAACAAAATTAAAGAACTGTCAAATTCCATTTCATAAGATTTGCTAGAAACTTAATTTATGAACCAAATCATAATGAACAGTTCTTAATAACTTGAAATCAAAACTAAACTGTTAACAATGAAAAATCAAATCAAATCACACAATTTGTCAATTTGGACCGATTTAACGGTTCTACCAAATACCCCTAAATATATGTAGTTTACTATTGTAGGTCAAGGAGCCCTACCCATAGCAGTTTCCTCATGCCCATAAAATAAAAATAAAAATAAAAATAAAAATCCGGGGCACAAAAAAAATTTGGCTAAATCAAAATAAGGAAAAAGATTTCATCTGCTTCAAAATCAGCCAGAAAAATGACGATAATTACAGAAAAACCGGGCATGGGAGTGTTTCTTTCAAATCTCTCATCAGTGCTCAAACTTTTAAAGCTGAGGTCACTACATCCAAATGACTATAAATATTATTATGTACAAGTCACATGCCTAACTCATAGCCAATCCAACAAAAATAATTCTCCTCGTGGCTACTCACAACTAAATTCCAGAATTCACCTCAAAGTACCCAATCATAACGGTCGAATCATTTGAAAAAGGATGGAGTGCTTTTAAAAAGAAAACGGAGAAGAAGAACGCTCAAGTTTTAATGACACGACCTTTGTACTGACCTCTCTGAATCACAAAGTCATCTGGCGGTTGGAACTCTTCTAACCAAGTCACTTCCCCAAGGGTCTCTCCATCCAATTCAAGAGTACCTTCGACGCAGAAAACAAAAACAAAAACATCACCAAAAAGAGCAAAAAACACCCAAAATTAAATAAAAATAGGTAATCATTCTCGGGTTTGAAAAACGCAGTTGTTAAAAAGATCTCCTTGCCTAATTATCAAAATTGGTGAATAATGTGCGCTAAATATATTTATTTATTACCTGGCAAATCTCCTCGTGGAGACCTCCGGAAGTAAGTACAGTCTCGTCCGTCCTCGGCAGAGTAACGCGGAGACAAGATGTCGAAGATGGCGCATGGTGTTACAGCTTTGAAAGAATGGATGTTGCCTCCGCTCGATGGATAGAGAACTGTTGTCTCGCAGGGAGCCGTCATTTCACCATTTTTAATGAGCTTTGTGGGTCTTGCTGCAACAGAAAACCCATTCATATATTGTGAATAAGTAAATAAATCAATAAATAAAGCCAAAAGTCACGAAAGAGAATGTGATACAAGTCCGAGATTACATAGATAATCATGCTGTCTTGCAGACTGAACCTATTCCTTAGGTTCACATATCCACACACAAACCTGAGGCACGCTACATTCTTTCACCCTCTTTTTTTAAATAGAAAGTGATACGAAGACAAAATGAAATGAAGACTCACATGAACATTCAATGAGGGAGAGAGATACCATTCACACAAGCTCTCCACCTGTCAGATGGGAGATTCTAAATACAAACATTTTACTGCTGATTACACCCACCAATACAAGTATATATACATTATTTTCAATACATGTAGTGTGGATTCACCAAAAACGTATGTTATGTCTAGCCAAAGTCATGAGAAAAGCTCCAAATAAGTCCTTTATTGCTAATCATACATAATATAAGGATTGATAAAAAAAAAGAAATTGTTACTTATATGATTGATATCCATGCAGTGAGTTTGTTTCTCAAAAATTTATTGTTTAGTAAATTTGATAAACTTGTAAAATATTACCTATTCATCTATCTGTTGAGGACCAAATGTTTTGTTGAACCAAAATACCTAAGGAACCTTGTAGGAGAGCATACGACAGAAATCATCCAAAAACTACCTTAACCCTTCCCAAGCAAAGGCCTTAAGCTTGAAAACAGTGCTCCTTTCTGCCAACCGTCTTTCACAATCCTCAAGTGCATCTACTTTTAACAGCCAAAAATTTCCTCCACTGAATGTTGAATGATTCACAAAACTCCAGAAAGTAAAAACAACAAAATCTAGAAGTCCCGGGCATTATAAGACAAACAAGAAATAATTTACAGTTTTGTTCATTCTCTTGCACGTAAAACACCAATTAAACTTCAATTTCCCCAGTCCAATATCGTAAAAGCCACTGTTCAGGCAAGATGGGAGGTTTTTATGGCACTTCCCACGAAATAATTTCCATGGGAAAGTCAGGATCTAGCGTCAGATTTGCCACCCACGTTCACCCTTAACATTTCCTTAACATAACATTTACAAATGATTGGCCTCAGATTTGCTCACCAAGGTTCATTGTTTGGAACAAGATAAGTACTTGCTTCATCTTCCCCAGGGTTGCAACGCTTACCGTTACTTGTTTGGATTTTCAATCTATCAAAACACTTATGTTTACAAGTCGATTGATCCCTTGTGAAACACCCCTTGCAAATGTGTCAACTTCTCTTCATGCTCTCACTAGGACCATTCTGTAATACCATTTTGTTGCATTTAGTAAAACCCCGGCGTTTTTCCCCTTAGGCCTAAAGCTGCTGCTTTCACTGAGTAGCCCGGTCACCTAGGAAAAGCCACCCAAGGCACTCCTGCGTCCAAAATCCCACCGGGACCATTTGTGGTACCATTTCACAATATTATGTTCAGTTCTTAGTTTGGAAAGAGTTTTTTGAGCAACTTCGCTTTAAATTATTGTTTGATTTAATTCTCCAGTTGACAAATTTTTGGACAACTGATTAGGCAGTGGCCAATTAAATAATCATTATTTATATGAATATTTTAAAAAATTTAAAAAAGCACAAATCGAACATATTTTTAGAATTTTTTTTTTCAAAATCTATTCCAAAAAAATCTCAAAAAAATTCACAAAACAAAAATGAACATAATCGAATTTCAGTCTAAATAGCATGGAAACGGACACGAACACGCAACACTACACGGATACAATATATTAATTTTCAAAAAATGTAGGGCACAACACGTCTTAAACACGTTAAAATTTATATCTTTATATATTTATTTTATGCCAACTATATAATAATTTATTAGTAGTCACTGAAAATATATAATATATCACTAATAAAATTATAAAGGCCGATATTTCATTTTATAAATGTTTCACAACAGATTTATTATGTAAAATTTGTGTTTCGAAGCATGCAAAACATTATTAATATGCATATATTCATCGCATACGACGTGTTTGGAGGGTTCAAGAAATGTCCGTGAAGTGTCGAAAAAGGATATGATATTATAAATTTAACATTTTAATTAAGGTATGTTTAAAAAGTGTCGGACACGCATTTATGAGGGTTTCGTAGAAGTGTTAGGGCTTCTTAGGTTTCAGTTCGTCAAAGGATAGGACTGAAAACATCCCCTAAATCCACTAACCATTTTCAGATACCATAGAAAACCATAGAACCAGCTAACATACAGAAGAAAAAAATGGCAGCCAAAAAGAGCAAACCTTGTAATTGATCAGACGGCCCAGGCATATCAACCCAATCAAATGATTTTACATGCAATGTACCACATAAAAGCTTGCTCAACACAGTCATTCCAGGATGATTATGAAGAGGTATACTAGAGGAAGGTGGCAAGCAAAATATTCCCATCTGCACGGAAATTCAGAAACAAATGAATCTCCAAGATTTAGTCTCCAAGTTTCCACATTAAGCACATTATACCCAACCGGAAGGTTGTGACTAAGAATGAGCTTCAATAGATGAGCCTTAGGGACCACACTTACAGAGAAGCTCTCGCACTCATGTAAATGCAGGTATTTGATAGGTGGCAGTGATTTAAGATTCCCATTACTTCCATGCACAGAACCTCTCCACCCACGTACCAACTGTGCCTCCTGCTCAAGACCGACATCAGAGGGCTTGATCTTGTCTGCAACACAACTCTGTATTAAGAGCTGTACTGTAATACTTCATGGACTGCAAGCTACAGTGACAACATAGAATTTCATACCAACAAACGCGTACAACATTTCAGAAATTAGAATTGCAATGTGTATTCATATAGTTCTACCATTGTACATGGCATGCACTAAAAAGTTCAAAGTATTTTTCTGGCCAAGACCCAATCAATTTAGAAGATACATATCAGGCCCAAGGTCGACGGTCATACAATATAGTTGCAATTAATGTAGAATCTTTTCAAATACATTGTTCAATTTCCAACCTACATTTCTAAATTAACTGGGAGAATATGAAAATGTTCAAAACTTTGGCAGTTGGAACCAAGCAGGTGGTGAATTCAAGAAATTTCCTGCTTCCCACCATTAGTGGTATCATTTTGTTTTTATTTTGTAGAAACGCTGGACTAATTTTAAAAAACGGAAGGATAAGAAAATCCATCCTAGCGCAAATAAAACATATGAAAAGAAGAGATTCAAGAGAAAAAGATTAGAGAGAGAGAGAGAGACAGACAGACAGACAGACAGATAGAGAGACAGACAGAGACAGAGAGACACCCAGGGGGGAGAACACAAATCGTAAAGACATACTGACATAAACACAACACTCAAATTTTTTGACATTCAAGTGTCATGATATTAACCTTGAGCGGTTAAACCTCGCCTATTAACCTTAAGGTTGTAGGTTCAAACATAAGGACAATCATTTTGCGCATATATAGCCAAAGGTTGAGTCTGTACCCAATTTACCCCTCCCAGACCCTCATGGATGGGGACCAAATTGAGTGTACTTTGTTTAAAATGTTATGAATCTTATGATGGCAATGCTTCACCAGTATTTTTGTAGAGAGTCCGGCTATATTTCTAGAATCACGGGTAAACAGCAAGGGCTTCTGCTCTATTACTTTTTCAAAATAATATCTCCACTCCTGCTGCCGTTACGTGTAGATTCCACAATCATTGAGCTACAAGAATACTAAAGAAAATTATCATGTGAATTGAAAAGTTTTAGGTGTATTATCCCACATAAAATGTTATAAGAATCCAGCATAAAGGCTAGCAAAACACAATTGGGTATCATTAATGAGGGAAGACAGCTTTAAAAATGAAATCAAATCATATTATATAGAGTTTGAACTAAAATACTCGTAATTACATGTGCCTTTGGTACATATTATTATCACCACTATCAAGTCTATTCAATAGAATACAATTAAACTAAACCAAAGGCGCACATACATTAGCCAATTCTAAATCAACTATTTTGATTGACAGCAATGACAAGAAGAAGACACATGCAAATAAAGACGCTATATATTCAAAGGTTTTGCAATACCTATAAATGACTGGGTAGTTTAGAAAATCACAATGATAAAACTCAATATTGCAATGCAAATAGAGAGCATCTCAAACATAATGCTAGCACAAACCACTAGAAATGACAGAAAGATCACCTTAAGCCTCAGCTTCAAGCAAGATGTCAAACAAACAAGCCTCACAAACGTTCTAAAGCCATGGAAACTATTTTTATAGGAAATATTAATCACGTATTTGGGATGATAGGGGAGTCATAATTTGCATATTGTGTGCATCATGAATATAGGAATTGACATATAGAGTGCATCGTTAATGGAGACTCAAACAACGGATGTTTCTATGACATAGATGGAGCTTCCCAACAAGCCCATGTAAATTTCAAGCATTCCTTGAAGATTCCTGATTGAAAATATACAATTTATTATTAATAAAATTGAAAAGCACCATATTTCATTTTATAAATATTCCAAAGCATATTTGGTATTTATAATTTGCATTTTGAATGATGAAAAACATTATTATTATTATTATTATTATTTTGAACGGCTAAACTCACACACCCATTACTCCCACACATTTCTCCTTGCAAGGTTTGAACACTCAACCTCCCATTTGGAAGCAAACACTTATACTATTAGGCCAAAGACCACTTGGTGATGGAAAACATTATTACTATGAAGAAATTCATCACATAGGACGTATTCAAAGAGTTCAAAAAGTGTTGTTGAGGTATTAGTCAAGTATCGAAAAAGTATACGATACCATAATTTTTTTTAATTAAGACGTATTTAAAAAGTGACGAACACGAACTTAGAAATGTCGTGTCCGACACAGCACGCTTCTTTCGTAAAAGTGTCCGTGATTCTTAGGAGATATTAGAAGAAACAGATATTGAAGGTAAAGTAACAACTAAGAATCGAAGCTTAAGCTGAATAAACAAAAAAATGCCACCCTTGGAATGACACAAAAGCAATAGAAACTAAGCCTATATTTGGACTAACTTTTTTTGTAGCCTTTTTGGCTTTTTGGCTTTTTATATAAAAAAGTAGATGTAAAAATATATAGAAAAAGTTAACTGAGACTAAACAAGTAGGCTTTTTTGGAGATTTTTAAGCAAAAAAGCTAATCCAAACATAGGCTTAATCGAAAGTCTGACTAACCTACTCTAAAAGCACTTACAAAAATAAAAATAGCTCAAGCGGGAGGCCCTAGCAAAGATATGACACAAACTAACAAGAAGAGAAAGTTAATATACAAATTTATTATCTTGGAAAGTGTCTATTGAATTACCTATACTGAATATTTTATTTTCTAAATATCCTAATGTAGCCTATCTTTTGTTTTCTAAATATCCTAATGTAGCCTATCTTTGAATTTCTTGTACCAAATATTTATCGCTTTCTAAATGTCCTAATGTAGCCTATATTTGAATTTCCTAATTAAGCAAATTGAAGCAAGATCCATTGGTGATGCATTGGCGTATCTCAATAAGATTCATGTATTCCTCTTACCCATATTCTCCAACACTAAGCAACTTTGACACTTACCATTGTAAATGCATATGCGTTAATGGGATGACGCCACAATGAGGTCCATAAGGTACATTTATACTAGGGATAAGATTTATGCAATAGTAGATACCGATATATCTTTTATAGTGGGAGTCCGCAAAGAGATTCCTCATAAAAAGGGGTTGCGGGCCATTAAGTAAAGGTTGAAGTTCCTATGAAATTCAGACACATCTCTTATCCCTTTACTGCTAACAGACAAGCACCTTAAGCCCACTCTAGTTATGTCTTGACTAATTTTCATTAAGAGTCATAACAACTTCTATTGGACTCTACTCCACGTAGAGGCTAATTTCTATTGGACTCTACTCCACGCTGGAAGCTAAGCTAATCTGATTTTAATTTAGTACGATTTTATCAATATAAAATAACTTCAATTTTCTCTTTCATAAAACTCAATTTAGTAATAGCTACTAGTACAAATGTGTTTGTGATGCATTCGAAGGAGCGCAATATAAGCTCGACCAATGGGGTGGATATAAGCAATTTCACATTCAAACTGTCTTTGAAAGCACCCTTGCTTTTAGCTACATATTGACAACATACCTAGGGTTAGTGGTATTATATACCTAATTGGTTGGGCTACCCAAAGAACTCCATAAAAGGAATATTCATTATTTATCCATATTCTGAGTCCCTTACATTACTCTGATGCTTCTAGTTCTTGGATTTCTAAGTATTTCCAACATAAATCTACTTATCAATCTACAAATAAAAATTAATGTAACAAATTTTATTAAGATTTGCAATAAACTATAGCATTTTTTTACTTTAGCATTTGAAAGACGTCATTGATTGAGCTTCTTTTTTTTTTTTTTTTTTTTTTTGAGGTATTAAAATAATTAATGTTAAATTCTTCAAAATTCAAAAAATAAGAGTAAATCTTATCAACTTTTAACTCGCAGAATGAGGGCATAATAGTGATAGAGAAAGTTCTCGTCTTCATGAGAGGTTCTTTCCCTTCCAGTTCTATCATAGATCTTTCGTGCCACATGAGAGTACAATTTTTGTATACCTTTTGTTCTTCTACTTTGCATGTACATCGTGAATATAGGGATTGTACTCTCACTCAATTGTTTTACTCACTAAGAAAAATAAAAAATAAAAAAAAAGGAATAAAATTCGTCTTTTCTAAATGCTTATATTCTTCATTATTACATTAGGTCCACCGTCAAGGACACTCCAACAAGTGATGGCATGGCTCGAGTAGAATTTTTTGGCACTAAGTCCACTGGAGAAAGCCTAGTAACAAGTACTCCT
The DNA here is from genome assembly GCA_032270985.1 of Heliamphora pulchella. Taxonomy (NCBI): domain Eukaryota; kingdom Viridiplantae; phylum Streptophyta; class Magnoliopsida; order Ericales; family Sarraceniaceae; genus Heliamphora; species Heliamphora pulchella. The sequence goes on along the minus strand of JAULJZ010150373.1, from coordinate 8,413 downwards.
TGTCATACGTAACCAAGTCAATTTATACAGCTTGGACCAATTTATCACATTTCAAGCTAATATTGTCAACCATCTCTTAAGAGAGAAAATCGACAGTAGAGTACTACCTAGTGGTGCAATTGTGAATTTGTATTGGCCATCAATTATCTATTCAAGCCTTGGGAGCTGCCCTTACCGAATGATTGGTAAGAAAGCGACCGTACAATACAACAACCATCTACATCTTCAGCATGGGGTTCAATAACTTCATTTACGTGTGGGTCCAAAAGAACACCCAAGATTTTGTTTACATCGCAATCTACCATATTTCATTAAGGCAAAAAATTCCTCACAACTCTATTGACACTTACCTTTATTGACATGACTCTAGCTAGCTCTAGCAGACATAAGTGTAGTTATATTTTAAACATAAAACCCTCTACATCCCACTTGAGTTCTCCAATCTAAACTCAATGCAACTTGAGCCATATAATCCTATGGATTGCCAATTGGCAGCACTTAGGCCTCATTTGGATACTCGAGCCTTTTGGCCTTTGGGCTAAAAAGTCAAAAAGTCTACATAGTCCATTTGCCTCAATCAAAAAGCCAAAAAGCCTACTTTTAACTTCTTCTTTTTTTATTTTTTGCTGAATCCCAAATTCCCAATACTGGTATGAAAAAGTGAAATTGTTGTTCTTACATGTTACAAATCAATTCCAATACCTGTTAATGAAGGACTATGCCATCTTTTTAAAAAGCTAAAATAAAAAAAAATAAAAAAAAACCAAAAGTTTTGCCAAAAGAGCGTTTCTACTGGCCACTAAAAAAGCTAAGTTTCTAAACGACCTATTGTTTTTTTATTTTATCTTTTAAGCTAAACAAAATAAACAAAAAATAAACAAAAAATAAAAAAAAAACTTGGGCTTACAATCAATTGCTAAAGCCATAATGTACTTGTACCAACTAGTAGTGTCTATTGCTAATCCATAGCAAAAGGCATAATGTAATAAGGTACCTGTACCAACTCATACAGAATGTACCTATTGGTAAGGTCTAATTCCACAAATAGACAGGTTTTTCTTGAAGCATGAACAACTCGTATGTGCAATTATCCAGAAGATTGCTGGGCCTACAATCAAGTCCCTAATGTCTATTGCAAATCTGTAGCAATAGCCATAATGAACTTGTACCAACTTGTAGAAAATGTTCCTATTAGTACGGTCTAATGCCACAAATAAAGGCTATGCTTGAAACATAAACAACATTTATGTGCATTTATCCAGGAGATTGTTGGTAAGCTACAAGTTATAAACCTTCTCAAAAAAAAATGTCTTATCACAAACTCTAATTTTAATTTCTTTTCCCTGCATCCAATCAAGGATTGATTTATTGATGAACAAGAAAGGTAGATACACTACACCTCCCCACCTCAACAAACCAAATCAAACTAAAATTTGTGTTGCAGTCATATGGGATCAGAAATATAAATCCTTTTCTCCATTAAACTCTATCAAGGGCTATGTATTAAGTTAAATTAAATGAGTTCATACCATTTTTACCACAAGATCCTACATTAAATTAGGCCTTTCCCCCCGCTAACATTTCCATTAATAATGGTAATATTACTCTTCCTAACACTCGCATCTATTCTTCGTAACAGTTGCATACATTGATCTTTGTTGTATGCGACCAAACTACCTTATTTTATTTTATCACAGTTTATCGTCAATTGATGATCTCATACATTTTACGAATATTTTCATTCTTAATTACCACTCTCCTAGTATTACAACACATCCATTTTAACATCCCATAAAGCATTGCTAGCTTTATAGCCCTCCTATAAAATTTTCATTTCCATTTTATAGGTATTCCTTGATTGCATAATATGCCAGAAGTACATATTCACTTGAGGCAACCTACTTCAATTCTATGAGTTATATCATTCTTAATCTATCAATTTTTTTTAATTGTCAAACATAAAAGGCCAACCCACTTTGCCCTAACACCCCTACATCCCCCCTGTCCCCAACCCCAAACCCGGAACACAAAGAAAAGGGAAAAAAAGTGTAGTTCAAATCCGGAACACACAAGAATTCCTTAAATAAAGTTTGCTCATTGCTTAAGTAGAAATCAAGTTCTATTATAGCAGCAAATTACAACAAAAGACCAGCTTACTTTCTCATTGAAAGAATATGATTAAAATATGTTACTTCCAAAAAAAAATGATAAATAAATAAATAAACAAGTTTTTTCCACTGCTGGAAACCTGTTTGGCACAAATCTACTTATCTCCTGCTATTCATGTCGATATTTTGGTACGTCGTGATTGTCAATGAAAAGTTTCTGAAAAGGTTTTGATTCATCATTTTAGCTGCTACTTGTAGAAAGGAACCATAATGGAGAAAAGGACAAGAAAATTAGGGGATTGACATGCCTAGTTATGGATCAAGCCATGAAGACGCATATTGCAAAAATACTGGTAAATCCTGATAATGCAGCATTAACCAAACTCAGCTCCATATGAAAAAGGTTTCTCTAAAGCAAAGTGTTGATGGGGCTAAGCATATTAGATCAGATGTTAGTCCAATCAACAAGCACAAGCATAAAATATGGATAGGCCTGGTGTCTATACATGATATCATTAATATCACTGATATATCATCATTCATCTCACAGATGGCCTATAAACAAATAACCTGAGCTACAAGCATAAAATAGGGATTGACATAGTGTTCACTCATGGTCATTCCTCGCATATGATCTCCCATATCTCCTAAAAACAAATAATCTATGCAAATTGTGTCATTCAACTAGTGCTTCAAATCCATTTGAATAAGATAGCATAATATAATAAGCAAACCAACAAATCACAACTTTTTTTTGCTTTTTTTGCATTCAAATAGCAATTTCCAAAGTTATGAACCTAAATAAGAGGCAAAGAAAGGGTTATACTCGCTACCTAGCAGAGCACGAACTTTTTCGAGAGCTTCTTCCGCTACCGGTCCATTGGGGGAAAGTGATACTTTACAAGCATTATAAAGCTTCTGTATGGCTGGCATGGTGTAGAAACAGTAACAACTACAGAAATTTACTACGGCCCCGATATCAGTTCACCGAACACCCTTACACAAAAAGGAATTGATCGCGACAATTTTTGAAGCTAACGACTAGAATCCCTTCAATTCCATCATGAATTCAATGCACAAGATTAAAAATTACAGCTGAATAATAAATGGGTCTTATACTGTGTGCCGAATAGACGATGAAGTATCTGCATCAGCATCACAGTCGATTGATCCCTTTATTCTAACCGCTTTCAAGACCACCTGTCGCACCAACAAAATCAAATTTCGGATCACAATCACACCCTTAAAATGCATTTGATTATTTCCATTTGAGGAATTCGAAGGATATTCAGAAGAAATTCTCCCAATTGTTTCCAAAACAGACCAATCAAGGGAGGGAATTACACACAAATTCTTATCTGGGTTGGTAAGATTTTCGAAGGAATTATTCGAGGATAGTAATCCTGTAGTGAAGCCCACGTCGGGGAAGAGAGAAGAGAAAAGGGTCGTTTGGTAAATGTCACATTGGGTTTGCTTGAGGCGAAGGAGATGGCTGCTCAATGTGAGGAGAGAGAGGAAGAAGCGTCTGGAAGGCGGAATGCAAAGGAAGAATCCCACGAGGTGGCAGAAGATGGCGTTACAAACCCAAGTGTGTGTGTGTGTTTTTTTTTTTTTTTATTAATGTAGTTAATAAAATCGTTTAATTATATAAATTTTTTATATTTTAGTTTAAATTTATACTTTTTATGATTCTTTGTGACGAGAGTATTCTAAAAAAAATAAACTTTATAATCAAGGACAATGCCAAAAATCATGTTAGAGAGAACATATATTTAAAATTATACACGTCGTAATAAAGTGCTATTCAAAAAATATATATATATATTAATAATATATAAATTAATTTACAATTGATCACGTTAAATTTGAAATCACGTTACATAAAAAATTACAATAAAATATTTATGTCAAATAACAAAATTAGAATATTTATGTTAAATAACAAAATTGCAATATTTATATAATTATATTCACCAAAAAAAATATAAAAAATCCAAGCAAAAATAACAAATAACATTGACCCCTTAAATTCATAATCGGAACTTGGAAGTAGTACATTCATAAACCACAAATCAATGACCCATAAATTCTTAATTTATTATCTACAAATTTAAAAAGCCTGTTAAGTTGATTTTTTTTTATATGAATTTTTTTAAATTTTAATAAAAAAATTTATTTTTTTGTTTTTCATTACGAATTGAATCTATCAAGTACATTCATTTTGGCTTAATGTTGAAAAAAATTTACTAAAAACAAAAAAAAAAAAATTAAAACAAAACAAGTCCAAATACAAGCTAATAGTTCATAGATTATAACTAGTAACAAAAATTGTAAATATTGATAAATATATTAGATTATAGCTTAAATTTAAAAAAAAAATAGTTAAAACCCGTTACAGAATTTATAAGTATTTAAAAAAATTATAATTTATTAATAAAATTAGTAGAAAAAAATTTAAAACTGGCCAAATAAACAACACCAAACACTCCCATTGAACTCTATGATATTTAATTGGATCGATAATACTCTTAATTTTTAAAATATTATGAAAAAATGTTCTAATTTTTTAAAAATTATGAAAATATAAGTGTATAAATGATGTGCACAAATTCAACTACTATTGAATATATTTTTTTACGTATGAATATTGAATATTCCAATTTAATTAGACAACAGAAATATAATAATTATAATCTCAAAAGTATATGAATAAAATTTATATTATAATATAGTTAAATATTCGTACATTTAAAACCTATGATCAATCTAAATCGGACTCCACATTCTTTTAAATTTTTAATGACGGTGTTTGGCAAAAATTTTCTCAAATAACTTAGTTTTGTCTTTCTATACTTTTCATAATTATTTTTTTATTTTTTATTTTTTTAATTCATCTAGTGGTAAAAAAATTTTAAAAGTAAGAAAAATGACTAAGATTAAATAAAGATCAATACGGGGAAAATATAATAGCTTTTTGTCTTTACAGAACATTTTTTGGTCTAAGATTTTTTTTATTTCTAAATTTCTTGCAAAAGAATTTAAAAAATATAAAAGTTTAGACTAAATTTTAAAAATTTACTAAAAATAAATAAATAAAATTATTTTTAAAAAGTGTCAGACAAATGCTACTAAAGTCCTCTAAATTTGATTTTAATTAGATTTTTTAGCAGTTTTTTAAAAAATGCATAATAAATTATTTTAAGAAAAAACTGAGGTACCTTTGATTTTGTCCCAACCGACTACATCTCTCTCACAAAAGGTGGGTCTCCGTCACTAAAAGTTAAGGTACTATTTGGTAATGTTTATATTTTATATTTTTTGTTTTTTGTTTTTGTTTTTATTTTTTTTGTAAATTATAAACAAAAACATGTTTGGTAATTATTTTTATTTTTAAAAAATTGTAAACAATTTTTTAAATTTACAAAATTTTAAAAAATAGAAAAAATGTGTTTTTACTTATTTTGTAAACAAATTTGATTGGATTCATTCGTAACCTCCAACTACCACTTTTCAAACATTTATGTTATCAAACATGTTTTTGTTTTTGTTTTTTTATAAATATAAATAAAAATATATTTTTTATTTTTTGTAAACAAAAATAGAAAATTGTAAACGGTACCAAACGGGAATGTCACATTTTCAAAATCGTGATTAAAAGTTAAAAATTAAACTTATAAATTAATAAAATATTTTTTTTCTTTGCATCCCTCTTTTTATTTGTCTCTCTCTTTGTTATTTTGCCTCAATTGGTTTAAAGTGTTTAAATTTTATTATAGTCGATTAATTTACCTTTTTTTTTTTTACACTCTATTAATTTAGCTGATGTCTATCATTTTGAATTTAAAAAAAACTAAAATTTTGTTAATCACTCTCTTTCCTTTTATTCATTCACACATTATTATTAGGTAATATTAATTATTATAAAGTTACAGTTCTCACTATTTTAATTAGAATTTATTACTATTTTAATATAAATAGATGCATGCATCAGTATATAAATCCGATTTCTTAATAATAAATTTTGAAAATTAGTGGTGCCTCTTAAAATGAAGATTTTTATGTGATTTGCTCATGAAAGTCTCATTTCCATTAGCCTATTTTCGAAAAGGAGAAAGAATCACTTCCCTTTTTTTTTTTTTTTTAAAGAATTGATTCCTTTGTCATCAATGGTCCATCATGTGTAAGAGGAATGAGCAATCTCTAATAGGGATGGCAACGGAATAGATTTGGAATAGATTTGGAGCGATGTGTGTTTTTTACCCTCATCCCATTTATTAGTCGTGCGGGATCGAAAAAAAATAATCAAGAAAGTGATAGGACGGGAGCGGGGACGGTGGCAAAAAATATATTTTTTACTTTTAAAAAAATTAATACTAACAATAATAACATAATAAGATATTAAAATAATAATATTGATTAAAAATAAAAAAATATAAGTGAA
>JAULJZ010150372.1:0-10052 GCA_032270985.1 Heliamphora pulchella | reverse complement strand
GGCTTCACACCAACATTTTGTAAAAAAACCCACCATAATTGTTCCTCAACAGGACTGGAGAGGTACAGTTGAACATGTTTTGGGTCCAAAATAAATATATTTTGATGATTTAAACTGTTTATTATATTATTTTTTGTTTATATATTATTACTGTAAAAAATTAAATTGATAGGATGTCGTTAATTTTCTTAACAAATAACATTTGTATTAATAAAAATAAACTGTGATGTTTATTTTATTATTATTTTTATTAACACAAATGTGATTTGTTATGACATTTAACGATATCCGATCAATTTGATGTTTTACAATAATAATATATAAATACATAATAATAAAATAAACGGCACAGGTTATCGAAATGTATTTATTTTAGACTCCTAAAATATCCAACTAAATCTCTCCAGTCCTCAACTGGACCGGAGAGAAGCCAAATCCAATTGTAAATATGCAGTGAGTTATGCGGTGTAATATTTATTATTTATCGAAAAAAAACACTAAACCCAAATATGTTTTTGACAAATAATAAATTGGACAAAAACGTATATCAGCATATATAAAAAAAAACTTTAAAAAAATAAAGAATTCTCACAAAAGAGTACATCCACAATAAATTAAACTTTGTCGTAATTTGATTTTTTTGGCTTCTTGTAAGTTCGTGGATATATGTATAGGATAATATAATATAAACGTTATGGGGATGATAGCACTATTTGACATGTGAACCTCTATCATTCTCATGTGATAAAATGGATGTTTGGTTTCTTACTTTGCTTTTATGATTATAAAATTCATTGCGGCTTGTGATTCTCCTTTTGAATGGTTTTAAGGATGATATTTTTTTTAATGGTCACTAGTTTGAATTTTTCAGGGCCACTAGAGATTTGGTTGAATCTTCATTTCGGGATTTTAAAATTTGTTAAGATGCTTTGATTGTGTCACCTGATTATAAAATAAAAAAAAATTACATTTTTTCCACTCTTCATATATATATACTAGCGTATGGGCACACGCGATGCGTGTGCAATTCGATTTATTTAAAAATATAAAATTTAATATATTTTTAAGAGAGAAGCAAACCTATTGTGGAGAGAGGGAGAGGAACTGGGTAGTTATATGTTGTTTTTTTTAAAGAAAAGAAGTTAAGAGTGCAGTTATTAAGGATATTTTAAAAAATAAAAAATTTCATACAGTTTTAAATTTGAAGAATACCTGATGAACACTCTTCCTTTATAATTTTATATATATATATATATATATATATATATATATATGCCCTAATTAAATACATGAATTCCATTTGCACCACTCATCAAAATGATCCACTCAACAAGATTTCTTTAAGATGTGGCTGCCTCTTTTAAGGCACAGATCCACTCATCAAAGTATTTGTTATCCTATTTCAATGCACTATAAGGCCGTACAATCGTGTTTCTTTTGAAATATAGGAAGAGAATCCCACATCTATTTTACTGCTGAGATGAGCAAAAAGATTAGGCTACTAGGCCATCTCCAATGCTTTTGCAAACCCTTATTTTATCTCAATATAAGTTCATTTAACAAAATTGATTAGAATTTTCAGCTCCAATGGTTCAGTCACATTTGCTTTAATGTGTTAGACCATTAACTTCATTAATTGTGTTTTTTTTTACCACTAAAGAGAATTTTATTTTCGCCACCTAACCAAGAACAGCTATAGCTTTTCACTATGAGGTAACAAGGCCATAATCCAAACATGATACAATTGACAAGAAATCAATTTAAAGAAAAACACAAAAAACGAACAAAAATAAAAACACTAAACCAACACAAAACACAACACCCATAACCATCGGCACCACCCAAGAGCAACAAACACTATCGTATAGAGCACACCCAAATCAGCCCCAAAACAACCCATGGGCACACCCGAGCAATCAATCAGTGTAACAAAGTCTCGGCAATTCAAAAACAACACAAACTCACTTTTAGCAGCACCAGCCAACACCAAGGGCTCACCCAAAGCAACCCAAGATCAATGAGGTTGGTCTTTACTTTATCAAAATTGGTTTTTATTGTAAATTTTTTAAATGTAACATATACAAAACGAGAGGTTAAAGAGAGTTCAAACAAAAGCAAGCAAAGAAATAAAATCCTAATTATGATTCTAGGATCATGCAACTTGGTTATTATTTATATATATGCCACACATGTCGTTTGAGCAAAATAAAACAAAAAACATGCGAGTAGACGGTAAAATGAATAAATAAAGATTTAAGAGTCATGCAACAACGTTTCTGCTCCTAACATGTTACGAACAGCCTATACAAAGTAAACAGAGGAGACCAGAATATCATTTTCAAGCTACTGGACGTACAGAATACTCACGGCCGTTGAAACAAATGTTATGACCGTGACAAACTGAATTACAAAACATGCAGCCGTGACACATTAGGTTATCGCGAGAAACAAAATAAACAAAACTCACGGCCGTGATAAATCAAAGTCGCGGCTAAGGTTTTTAAGAATCCAAAAAAGGTATAATCATTATACAAGGCTTAAAACAGACTTAAATGGACATGACATGCAAGACATAGACCATAACCCATTTATTCTAGGTTAGACTCACCACCCTTCATCCTCTATACAAGCAATATCTCAAAATAAAGCATACAACTTGGTTATACTTTGTTATTATTTCTAGATATGCTACACGTATCATTTGAACAAAACAAAATGAAAAATATACGAGTAAGCGATAAAATGGACAAATAAAAATCTAAGAGTCATGCAACAATGTTTCTGCTCTTAACATGTTATGAACATGCTATACAAAGTAAACAGAAGAGACCAGAACATTATTTTCAAGCTACTGGACGTGCAGAATACTCACGGTCATAGCAACAAATGTTGCGATCGTGACAAACCGAGTCACAAAACATATGACCGTGACACATATTAGGTTATCGCAAGAAACAAAATAAACAAAGCTCACTGCCATGACAAATAAAAGTCACAGCCAATTTTTTTAAGGATCTAAAAAGGGTATAATCATCATGCAAGGCCTAAAACAGACTTAAATTGATAGGACATACAGGACAGAGGCCATAACTCATTTATTCTAGGTTAGATCCAACGTCCTTCATCTTCTATACAAGTAATATCTCAAAATAAAACATACAAGATATCAAAAATGAGTAACAAAGTACTTGAAACACATTTTCATGTCACTTGCCGCACAAAACCTCACGGCCGTAGCAAGTGAAAATGGCAGCCGTGACAAGCATGGAAATAAACGTTGCGACCGTTGAAAAGTAACTGGCGGCCGTTATTGTGAGTTTAATAAAACACACGGCCGAGACATAAAAAGGCCGCGGCTATCATGTTTTTATAACTGTAGAACATATAGAAATTGGTTATCTCCTCAAAACCAACCAAGGACGCCAGTGTGAGTCATCATCTCATCTTCCACGCTTGACAACCGATCGAAACTGAACAGTTCTTCAATTTTTCCAATGTTGCTACTTTTGTGAAAAGTGCAAAAAATCCATCACTGGGACAGACGAATCGATCGGACTTGATTTGCAAATTAAAGTACTACAAGCTATCCCAAATGGATGGATTGACAAATTGATTAAGATTAATAGACAGATCGATCGGTTGTATCTAGACAAATCGACCGGTCTGCAGTAATACTGTGAGCAGTCAAAGACAGATCGATGGATAGATCGATTTGGACCAATGACCGATCGAGCGGTCTGAGATCGATCGATCGGTCTCTTTTGGGATCGCATTTTTAAAGCTGCTAAGGTCGCGGTTGTTCTATGCGTTAGGCCTAGTTTCTCTTATTTCTTTGCCCCAAAACATCATGTTAGCCCAAAGACTTTTTATTTTGATTTTTATAATTTTCATAATTTATTTTCTAAGAATAGATGGATTTAAAATGATAATATTTTATATTTTTAAAATAAAAGTGTTAATACATTTTGAATAATTAAGGTTAACATCTTTAACCAAAAGAAATGACTTAACTCTCAAAAGGATTAAAACACTTATATTCTTAAATGAAAATATTTTGTATTAAACTCATTTAAAAAATAAGTCAAACAATTGCTTTAAGGTATCAAAAAGTTAGTGTCAAAATAAATAAATTTTGTGTCAACAAAAAAAAAGTCGAAACTCTCAGGACTCAAAATGAGTTGACACAAATTAGTTTTGTATCTACACAAAAGTGTTTCACACTTTTGGTATCCAAAATTTTAGGTCGACATAAATAAAAATTGTGTCGACACAAAACAATCGAGGACACCTACAGATTTTGGTTGTCAACACAAAGTTGAAGATGAGTCGACGCAAAAATCTCGAGCCCGCCTGAAGAATTTTTGTGTCGACACCAAAGTCCAAATGTGTCGACACAAATATACCGAGGCTTCCTGCAGAATTTAGTGTCGACATTAAAGGCAAGATGAGTCAACACAAATGGTTCTTCCCGTATGCTAAAGTTCAAAAGGGTCAACACCAAATCCAAAGGTGTCGACACCATGGCGTTGGTAAGGTAAATTACAGAATTCGTGTCGACACCTCAGAAGAAATGTGTCGACCCAACCACATGAAGATCACTGCCCTAGACACTTTGTGTCGACACCAAAGGCTTTCTGTCGACACTGGTGATGAAATTTCAAGTTCGCGGCAGACCTCAACGGTTGAATTTTTGGCATTTATTACTCTCATCTACCTCCAACGGTTATGAATGCATAAGAGCTTATATAAGGAGTAACTTCTCAGCATTTACTCCAACTGGAGACTTACAATCACTGTTCTATTGCTTGAATTAAACTCAGAATTCTCAAGCCCTCATTTATTGCTGAATCTCCAGCTCTTGTTCCTTATCTCTCTTTACTTTCTCATTTATTATAAATCTATTTTGTAAAGAGAGTGAGTGTTTCTTTATTAATACACTTCATTTATTGTATTCAAGGGTGAGTCATCATTTATCCTTTGATTGAGTGAATAAATCTCATCAAAGAAGAGTTCAAGAGATATTAGAAAAAAATAAGAGTTTGTTTTCATAGGAACTTCTTGAAGCTAAAATAGGCTTTTGAATGTGTCCGTAAACATTCGGATAGCTCAAGCGAAGTCTTAAAGTTGTAAATGCTTGAAATGCACCCGTGAAACATTTTCTATAGTGAAAATACTCAAAGATTAACTTGAGAAGTGGACGTAGGCTTGGAAGAAATCGAACCACTAAAAAATCCTTGGTGTCTGGTTCTATCTTTCTATTCTTAACCTTTTTAATATTTGCATTGCTTTGATCCTTACTTATCTTACTTTATTTAATTGCATTATTAAATAATTTTAAAAAAAGTCTTAAAATTATTTTTTATTTTTAAGACCCAATTCACCTTTCCCTTGGGTTACCTAGAGCTAACACATTATTCTTTTTTCAAATACTTAGTGAAATGTGTGAACCCGTAGATGTAGGCACAATTTGTCGAATTACGTAAATCTTTGTATTGCATTCTTGTGACTGTTTTCTTGTTCATTAAATTTGTTTTCTTTTGTGGCTTGTGCATACTTGGTGTGGCTTTTGTATTGAATTGTTCATCATGATCAGTCTCTCCAACATAAATTATAATCAACACAATTTTGCAATTAAACATGGGAATAAGGGGTTAGTGTACGTGAAAAATAAGTAATTAAAATAGGGTTGTTACGCAGATTGAAAGTGATGATCAACCTTGTAGAATTGAAGTTGATGTCAGGCACGTTGGTTGGTCCACATGAAACTGACTAGGTTTACTTTTCTTACCTTGGCTTTCCGTCATTTTTCTTTTTTATTTTTTATTTTTAATTATTCAATTATACGGCCTTAGAAAACAAAAGGAAAGAGAAAGAAAGATAAAAAAAGGCCCAATGGTGTGTATGATCTTAAGAAATGGAGAAATGTTTATTTCTTCTTTAAATAAATCATTTTAATGATCTGAACCATTTATATTATAAAGCATATCAAGAAAAATATTCAGAAAAATAAAAGTTAAGTTTTAATCGAACAATAGGTAACCAAATAGTTGGATTATATTGATTTAAAAAAATAAAACAACAATTAAGTATGATTTTGAGGATAGACTATATATTTTTTTAGGATCAAATGTTATCTAATCATATAATAATCAATCTCCAATCAACTTAATTTCTTCGTATGGTATACTTTTAAAATAAACTTTACAACATAGACTGTTCAAACAAAATCCAGACCGCGGATATTATAAGGAGAAAAATGAAAAATTCTCCATTTCCTTGAGTACTGCCTGTGTTTGGCCTGGCTTTTAAGCCAAGCTTTTTGACTTAAAAGCACAAAAAAAAAATCATTTGGTTTGGATAGTCAAAAAAAAGCCGAGCTGTTTTTTTTTTTTTCCCACAAAAAAGTCATGACTTGATACCTATTTTTTTACAAAAAAACCAAAAAACTTAAAAATTACTAAAAAAAAGCTAGTCCAAGCTAGGGAGGATTCTTGTTTTGATATATAAATAAATTTTCTCTACAGAACGTTCTTTCCTACAAACAAAATAAAAAATAAAAATACCTATCATTATGGCTAATAATTTCTACACTGCCACAGCCCCATCGTTACTGTATTGATTTTAGAATAAAAATGCAGTTATTTATTTTGTGATGACCAAGACGTTCTTTTTGACATTTTCTTGTAAGCTCACTTTGGACAAACTCAGAATACACGAGGGCATGTGCTTTCTCACAAGTTGGAAAAATTAGGTTACTAGAAATTAATTCAATTGGCCTTCACGGGATTAGAACTCAAAGATATTTCGTACTCAAGTTGAAACAAATTAATAAAAGAAAAAATTTATTTGATAAATGAATATCAATTTGTTGACTATTACTTTTCAAATCTTGTCCTAGAATCGTCCGCGAATGCGTCACTCACATCTTAGAAAAAATAGGTCATTAGAAATTAATTCAATTAACCAACACGGGATTAGAACTGATCAAGATATTTTCTACCCAAGTTGAATACTAATTTGTTGACTATTACTTATCAAATCTTGTACTAGAATTATCCGCGAACACGCTAACTCACATCATCTTAGAAAAAATAGGTCATCAAAAATTAATTCAATAGAGCGAAAAAAATGTGTTGATAAATGAATACCAATTTGTTTACTATTACTTATCAAATCTTATTCTAGAATCGTCCACTATCCCAATCATGATTTTCCTACCCTAGAAGCAAAGGTCCTTCTCTTTTAGGCTATTGTGGGCGAGGAGGGTTAAATGAATACCAATTTGTTGACTATTTGTTGGGAAAAAAGTAGATTTTGAATTTATTAGAATATGATTTTTAACAAACTTTGAAGCTAATTATCTTTGTGTTGGATTAATCTTTTTAAATGATTTCAAGTTTTAATTTGTTTATCTCCATGAATAGAGTAATTATGAATTTTGTGGTATTCAAAATTATTAATGGGTGAATGAGAAATTTACTAAAAAAATGTGCCATTGAAGTTGACAAAAGGTTGGTAACTTGACCCAATATCACATTGCTAGGGAGATGAAAAATTAAGGAGCATATAAGACTCAAGTTGAAATTTGGGTTTGGACCCCAAGGAGTACCAAGTTTTGTGAATCGGGAATGACCTACCAAAGTGTGGATTAATTTTATTTAATTAAAATTTCAAATTTAATTTATTTAAATTTTAAATCTAAAGTTACCGTTACTAATCGAGACCATTGGACGGTTCAAGATAATTGGAGGTTTGCACCTATTGGGTGGTCCAACTGACAGACTGAACCGGTTTGGCGTTGGTTCGGTTTAATCCGAACAGTTTCCATCAACGCCTATTTAAATGCTGCTTCTCATCCCATTTCAGGATCTGTCTTTTTTTCGAGTCCATGCCTTCTCAGCTACCATTGTTCTGCTTCTTCATTTATGATCATCATCTCTGACGAAGTTTGATACAGACTTTGGTTCGTTGTGTGTGTAGTTTGCTGTGCGACTACTGCATGCGGCAATTGCTTTATCCTGGAAGCAAATGCCTGATTCAATACAAGCACCGAGGCAAGGCGCAATATTGCTTAAGAAGACAACGTTGAACGTTGGACCCGATTGCACTGATTTACTCTTCTGTTCTGTAAGACTGTTCTATTTATTTCTATTCTGCTTTCGCTGTTCTTTTCTATTTTGTTTTTTTGTTATAAATAAAACAGTCTTCGTTTCAATTTTGTTTTTATAAAACTATTTTATGTGCTAGTTTTGTTTTCTACTTTTAAAACGTTTTGTGAAAACAATGTTCTATTTCTGTTAGTTTATTCTTGTTCTATTTTTTCCAAAATAGTGTTGCATTAAAAAAAAAACTCTTTATTAGTTTAACATATTGTTTGCAGCTGTTGTTTTGTTTTGCATATCGAAAACCAAAAACAAATTACATATATTCCTATTTTAGATTTCTTGAAATTAATTTTTAATTTTAGATTGCTTGTATCGGTTTTTGCTTGACCGACAGATTGTTATTGCGATTCGAGTTTTTGAAACCAACACTATTACTTATCAAATCTTATTCTAAAATCGTTTGCTATTCCGATCATGATTTTTCTACCCAAGAAGGAAAGGTCCTCTTTTGGGCGGTTGTAGGTGAGGAGGGATTCAAACTCTCAATACGATGGTTCGTGGCCACGTTATCTCGCGTTAGTAACTTAAATTTTATACATAAATCGATGATTAACAATCCTACAAATCCTGCATAACTGATACTCAATTGTTTTTATTTTATAAGTTTGTTTTTTCCCTCTTCTTTTGGAAAAATGAACATGCAAGTAAAGTTCAACCCCTCACATGAAGCCAATTAAATTGCTTTCATACCCAATGGGGACGCTTGTGTGACTATTAGGCCGCTTGAACTAGCCATGTGTTTCATTCCTTCAAACACATTTCAAATGTTAATTTTTCCGTACATTTTTCTTATAAATACCTATCAAATCTAACCTTATTTTCCATCAATTCCTCGCTATATCACTCTCCAATATAGAGAAAACCCAAGATGGCATTGCCCAAGATTTATTCATTAGCCGTTTTTTTGTGTCTTATGAGCTTAGCTCTAGTCCATTCCTCTCGCGCCCAAAACGCACCCGAAGACTACGTTAACGCCCACAATGTGGCTAGGACGGAGGTGGGTATCAGACCCATCTCATGGAACGACACCGTCGCCGCCTACGCACAGAGCTACGCCAATTCGAGGATCGGCGACTGCAATCTCATCCACTCGGGCGGACCTTACGGCGAGAACCTGGCCAAGGGCAGCGGGTCTTTTACGGGCACCGACGCAGTGAACCTTTGGGTTGGAGAGAAGTCCAACTACGACTACAACTCTAACTCCTGCGTTGGGGGAGAGTGCTTGCACTACACCCAAGTGGTTTGGCGCAACTCGATCCGCCTTGGGTGCGCTAGAGTTCAGTGCAACGACGGCTGGTGGTTTGTCTCTTGCAATTATGATTCCCCGGGCAACTACGTGGGGGAACGCCCTTACTAAGACTAGTGAAAAAATAACGGTCACATTTCGATAGCTGAATTGAATCGCACAGCTCGTATTATCTAAGCTTATGGAGAATAAAGTAATTAAAAAGCTTAAGATTATTAATTAATAAGCTAGCTAGAACATGCATGATTGGCGAGAATAACGTGTAGTGCTACTATTGTGCTTTGTTCTCTTTGTTGTTTTGGATTTGCTCAATCAAATAAATGTTCTAAATGAGGTGTGATTATTACTAAAAAAACAAACAAATAAATAAATATATATATATATATATGTCACTTTGGTGTGAACACCGAATTGAAACCAGCTCACCTTTTTATGATTCCAAAATTAGCCCCTAAAAAATTATATTTACATTGTTGTTCTTAATTGCTACAACTATTCATCCAATAACAATAAGAGAATTAAAGTAAAAAACAATCCATGTAACTGTTTTTATTTTTTCTCTAACTTCTTGCTCTCTCTTTCAAATCTTACTTCTAAATATTGCATTTAATTTATTTTTTTTAATTTAATATTTTTTATAA
>JAULJZ010150371.1:0-10052 GCA_032270985.1 Heliamphora pulchella | reverse complement strand
AAGCAGCAAAGGCAATGAACTTGCCTTCATCATTCTCTGATTCTGACTCGTTTCCATTGTCAGATGATTCAATCTCATCATCCCATGTTACTGTAAACACTTTTTTCTTCTTTTTCTGATTATTTGGACAGTTTTGTGCAATATGCCTATACCCTTAACATTCAAAGCACTGTATACCCTGGTTCTGAATTTTAGCTTTTTTCTTTTCAAATTTCACCACATTCTTACTTTTGTTACAAAACTGACTAGATTTTGACTTGAGGGTAGGTTTTTTATTCAAAACATATTTTCTCAATCTTTTAACAATAGAAGCCATAACCTCTGGATCAATATCTGTTTCATCGTCAAAAGAATCTAACTCAACCTTTGAAGTTTTTAAAGCAACGCATTTTGATTTTTTAGGTTGACGTAGAGTAGATTCAAAAGTTTGAAGATTTTCAACCAATTGTTCTACTATAAGAGAATCAATATCTTTACTTTCTTCAATAGCAGTAACTTTTGGTTGAAAACGTTCAGAAAGTGATCGTAAAATTTTCCTAACAATGCAAGATTCATGAATTTTTTCACCAAGAATAAAGCTGGAATTTACTATGTCACTCAACTTAGCATAAAATTCATCGAATGTCTCATAATTTTCCATTTGAAGAGTTTCAAAACTTGTGATGAGCTTTTGAAATTTAGAGATTTTAACAGTTGATGTACCTTCATGTGTGGATTCAAGAATATTTCATATTTCTTTAGCGATTTCACATATATATATATATACGTTTGAATTCTTCAAGTGTGGCACAGCTAAAAATAACATTGATAGCCTTACTATTTCAGCCTATTTTATCCAAATTCTTTTTCTCCCATTGTTTAGTTGGTTTTAAAATAATATCAGTACCAGATTTATGATTTCAATTTGCTATATGATTTCACTTTCGATTCGAACTTCTAGCCAAGCTTGAGTTTGATTAATATCTAACAAGTTTGAGCTCAAATTCATCTTATTATGTAATCGAGCTTTGCTTGAGCTTTAATTTAAGTTGGGCTCGACAAATTAACAATCGAACTAAGTTCGAATACTACATATTACTTAATCAACTCGATTAGTTTGCAATTGTACACATGCTTCTTGTAAATATTCATGTAATGGCTGTGCATGTATAAGAACTAAGAGTGTATTTGATTATTCGAAAATAAATTGAAGAATATATAATATTATTAAATACAAAATTCAACAAATATAAATTTGAATATAAAATTCTTGTTATATACATATATTATATTTGTTTTTCATAAAAACAAATGAATATAAATATAGAGATTATGAATTAAAATAAACAACAAAAATTTACCCTCATACCAATTGGATGGAGAAGGTGCTCTGCAACTGCATAGTACCGTGTTGTGCATAATTTTTTTATTTAGATTTCGAACATATTTTTATGATCGAATTTATTTATTACGTTGATTTCATTGAGTTTCTTATCCACATCAAAATTTAGGTTTGATTTAATACTTGTAATTAAGTGATTGAATAATATTTTTTTAATATTTTTTTTTAAATTATAATTTTTATTTATTTATTTATAAAAATAATATTATGCAATCACTTAGTTATAGGTATCGAGTCAACTTAAATGTTTATGTAGGTAATAAACTCAATGTAATAAATAAATTTAATTATAAAAATATATTCAAAAATTAAATAAAAAACTATGCATAACACGGTCGCGTACATTTACTAAACAACACCTTCTCATTACGGTACAAAGATGACGTTATACGTAATGCATAAATATTTAGTTAAATTTTTTACATAAAAGATATCACATACCAGCTCCTTATGGTGCTGATTGGCTACACTTTTTTTTAACTATTTAATTAAAAACGCAAAAAAAATTTTAATGGCCTTTTGTTAAAAAAAATTTAAAACAAAAAATCAAATATATTAATTTTTAAAATATTCTATTTAAACTCTCGTTATTTTTAAAAAATAATATTATCTTTTATTCATAACTTATTTACTACCACTGCTAACTATATATAATTATTAATATCAATTATATAAAAGGACAAAATTGTCTAATTTAAAAACAAAAACAAAAACTTAATTTTTTATCTAAACAACTAAATTTAAAAAAATTAGTTTAAAAGTTAATTTTTAAACAATCTATTTTAAATTAAATTTAATTTTTTTTGACTTAAAAAACACACACACCCAGAAAGAGAAGACGTTTAAGCTAGTTGCCCATTGATACCTATATCTCAACCTAATAAATTTACGAAACACAGCATTTGTGGGTCCCATATCATATATTATATATAATCCCACTTCTTAAATTCTTCAAACAAACACGCCCGTTGCATAAGTGCACAAAAATGTCATAAACATTATAAACATGTCAAACAAGTAATTAAGTAGAAAAAGGGATAACAAAAAGGAATTTTGAAAGAAACTGTGATCAGAAATGTGTACAGATAACAAGGGCTTCGTTTGGGAACCCGGGTTAGGTTGATTTAATGTCTTTTAATTTAAAATAAAAAAACCTTTCAAACTTATTTACCTATTTTAAAAATTATAGCTAAAATTATAAACTTATAAATTATAACTAAAAATATGTGATTATGCATTTAAACATAAGTTGTAAATATTTATTTAAATTGTAAATTTATAACTTAAAATAATAAAATTTATGTTTGTTGTTTAAAATAAAAAACTATTTGCTAAAAATTATAGCGCCATATTTTTACAAAAATTATATTTTGAGAACTTATTTATCAAGATTTATCAATCAAGATTCATATTACATTTGAAATTTTTTATATTAATAATAATAATAATAATAATAATAATAACTTTCATTTGACTCGAAGCTACTTAAAGCCACTTGAAGTTATAATTTATTATCTTATTATTTATTTGGATGAAGGCACTTTAAATCAAATAGATTTTTAGTCTTTAAAATTTTTTTATGTTACTTCAAAAATAAGTTTTTTATTTATTTAATTTAAACTAAATTAAAATAAAATAAAAAATAACTTTAAATCAAGTTATTAAACAAAATCGAAATACTTCCATGATTGATATGCAATATAAGTTGACCACGTAAACGAGAGAGATCTCGGAATTTGCAAGAAATGTAAGAGGTTGTTAGCATATTCGGATGTGGTCGGCATCTACGGGAAGGAAGAATAGCCCTTGCATAATTGGTCATTTGTTTATTTAATTTTATATATTTTAATTTTTAATAAAAAAATTTATTATTTAGTTAAATTATTATATTTTTTGATTTCTCTCATCGATATGAGTCAAAAAAAATAAATTTTTTAATTAAAATATAATAAAATTCAGAAAAAATAAAAATAAGTCAAAAAAAAAAACCAAAACTTATGTTGTTTATTTTCATTTTAATGATATTTTTATATTTTCTGATCAAAACTTTTTATATTTTTAATTCATTTCGTCCAGGGATTTGAGAAAGTAAAAGAAAATGGTCAAAAAATGAAAAAAATTCAAGAAAAAAAAAAAAACCAAGGTTCTCAAAATTTAGCCCAAAGAGGGCCATATATGCCATGGTTGGGTACTAGAATGCTTGACTCTTGTTCTTTTATGGTCTTCTCCGTTAAGGATTATGGCGTCGTTTAGATAACGTATTTTATTTTATTTTATTTATTTTTATATTTATATTATTTTATTAAATTATTATATTTTTTAAAAATTTCCCGTCCAAATAAGCCAGCAAAATAAAAAATGGTAACCAAATCTGTTAAAAGTTCAACAAAAAATATAACCAAAAACATTTCAAGTTTTATATTAGTTATTTTCATCTTTAATAAACTTTTTAATTATTTTTTTACTATTCTATTTTTTATCATAGGGGCAATTTTAAAAAATAAGTTTTTTTTAGCAAAAATATAAAAAGCTCAAAAAGACAAAATAATTAAAAATCTCAAATTTATCCAAATAGGATTCTAGATTTGGATCAACACGGGGTTTCTACAATATAAAAAATAAAAAATAAAAAAATTGAAGAATAGTGAGGCTTCTACTTAAGCGCCGGTCAAATAGCACTAACGATGTTCTGTTTTGTAAGAATCTTGAATTCGCGGGTGCTTGCGTTCTTTGTTGGGCTTTCATCATCGTTACATAAACATAGATTGTAAAGAAAGAAAAAAATTGTGTATCAACTTAATAAAGATGAAAGCATAACAAAAGAAGATATGTACCAAAGCTTAACAAAAGAAGATAAGCACCCACAAATTTTGTTAGAATTTGAACATCAATTCCCGAACACGAACGGAAATACATTCATTCACACACCAATGAAAAAATCACGCAACGATATATGTGGTTCGGCACAACCTGTTTACATACACGGGTGCGAGAGATAATCAATTATAACCATAAAATATACAATTTCGAGATAAAAAATTCTCCAAAACCCGATACCCACAACTCAAGCCCTTAAACAAACCCCGTATTCCTACTCAAAAGTTACTCTTGTGCTTTCGGTATTTTTCCACATCTCCCTACATCTCTATCCCTTTTAATTTATTCTTTACACAATAACTAGAGTTATAAGGTCTTATTTATAGGAACACCTAAAACCCTAATCCTATATAATTATAAAATTCTACACATATTAAACTTCTTGTGGATTAATAATTTCAACCCAGTTAAATACATGTAAATAAAATACTAATTATATGGATTCGCATAATACAAGATATACACCCAACAATCTCTACATTAGTTTGAATTTTGCAAATCACTCCAAAAATAACCTGTGCCAATGGTGATTCTATTGTCGTCGTCAATCCGTCACACTCAAACCAGCACGGCTCGCACCTTTTCACTAAGAAGTCTGACACCTATTCGTCAAGGCGTTCATCGTTACTCTACCTATTCGCCGAGGTGTAATGGTTGTCAATCATTTATCGAATCAAAAAATTGTCGTCTGATTTGACTCCACCTACAACTAAAATCCTAGCTGCATTCATTGATGATATGTCTTCAACCATTGATTGAACCAGATTGCTCCTAATTACTTTTGATCACCCACAAATAAACGCGATTACTCCTGATCACCTTTGATCTCGCCCAATCAATCCCAATCTAAGCCGATCTGTCCAATTCTACCAAATCATTCAGAAATTGAGAATTCTGATCGTATCAATGAATTCGCAACGCTAAAAAAACCTTAGAATAAATATTCACCTTAAATTATTTTTCTATGTCTACAACTGGATATAACAAAACAATTTCAAACTATTGAAAACAACACTGCAACCACATCGAATCATAATCCATTATCACAATGCACGAAATAACCCTGGTCCATTCTTTTAGGTCAAAATTATTGTGATTTTCCTGCTTAGGAATTTTGAAACTTGCAAAATATTTAATTCATGGTGCAAACAAATTCCACTGGTGCAAAACTGTTAACAGCGCCGCCGCCTTCATCTTCTTCTCTTTTTTTTGTGCAAAAAATATTTTTTTTAATTTATACAAACAGAAATAAAAAATAATTCTTGTGCTTTGATTTCCCACCACGGCTTCGAGTCTTCAACCGTTGGCTCTGATATCACTTGTTGGGATTTGAACACTAATTACCAAGTACGAATGAAAACACATCCATGCACACACCAAAAAAAAAATCACGCAACGATATACATGGTTTAGCACAACCTGCTTACATCCACAGGTGCGACAGATAATCAATTATAGCCGTAGAATGTACAATCCTAAGATAAAAAATATTCCAAAATCTGACACCCACAACCCAAGACCTGAAATAAAGCCATTTTCCTGCTCAAAAATTACTCTCGTGCCTCCGATATTTTTTTGTGCAATTTTAAAATTTAATTAATTTGTACGATACGAAACCACGTATATTGTTGTGTGATTTTTTTTGTGTGTGTATAAATGTGCTCCCCCTCGCGTATAGGAATTAGTGTTTAAATCCTAACAAATTTAAGATTTTATAAAAGAAAACACCATTAGTGCTCTTTAGTCAACGATGACGGGCAAAGAGCACTCCAAAGCTCAAATCAATCCTTGATTAGGAAGAGAGATAATACAATGTTATTCAAGTATATAATTGCGCACATTAAACTCTAGGATTATGTATATATTTGTGAAAGAAATTAAGACTTCTTGTCACATAGAAAATCTAATTTGATAAGAAATTATTTCGATGACAAAACTCTATAATTCTATGTTGCTTAGGGAAATCTCCTTTAGAGAACTGCTTTTACAGTAAGATCCTTATCTATTTAATGAGAATTCCTAATATTATTGTTGTGGGACCTGAATTATTATTAGCTCCTTCATATTCCCTCAACCCTCGATTTTCAATAATCTTACCCTAAATAATGGAGTTGCTTGGCTTTTCTAGGCAAAAACACTTTTTCAAGCAGAAAAACTCTTTTTGGAGCATAGTTTTTTTTTTTTTGTTAGTATGAAGTTATTTTCTAGAATGTAGTTTAGGTTTTCTAGCACGAATCTCTCTTCTACAATGTAGCTCGGCTTTTCTAGTATAGAGCTCCCTTTTAAAACCCTAACAGGTTGGTCTAGTGATTGAGACATTGAGAGTTAGAAATTTGCTCCATCATAAGTCTTAAGTTCGAAGTCTTTTAGGTACTATTAATTTTTTGGGACCAATCCATACGTATCACGCCCCCGACTCCGAAGCACGTGATCCACACATGGTAACTCCTCCTCCTTGAAACTTCTGTAATGAAATTCTCTTGAATTTAGTTTATTATAGATTATCACTTATCTTAAACTCCAAAAAAAACGTAAGTATATTTTTCAAAAAATTTTGGCAAAATCTCCTCTATTTTTTGAACTATTCAAATTTACATGTCAAACTCAAACAACAATATATGCTCAATCACCGCTTGAATTCCAACTCACAACCACAATTTAGCTCTATAAAATGAATACCATCCTTCAGCTTATTAATAAACTATCATCCATATTGCTTATAAAGATTATATTCATCCAAAGGAAAATTCTCAAATTTACATACAGCTTCACAACGTGAATCATCAGAGCAAATGCATCTAACCAAGTATAAAAATATAAAAATATAAAGATTCCGTTCTTCATTTGTCAAACTTTAGAATGCCTCTGCGCCTTCTCCTTTTATTAGAACCTGAAAAAAATTTAGATATAAACAACCTGAGCCGAAACTCGTAGGATAAAGACTAAAATAGTGCAATGCATGACTTGTGATGTATGGATGAGCAAAATATTATGCAATCACTTTCATTTATTCATTTTATTAATTTCTTAATTCATATACACTTCCACTTTATATAAATTTCAAAGATAATATAAATTCATTTCGACTTCTTGGCTTCAAATTCACTTAACTTATCCACTTAGTTTGTCTGTTAGTTATTTTCACGCTATAGTATCATTAAACTCGCATCAGCGTCTTAATTTACCTATTAAATTTTTATTTCTATTCTTTTCCTGTCTTTCTCATTAATCACATTTCGTCTTTCGTTATTTCTCTTTCTATCTCCTCATTCTTATTAGGCTCATTATTCATTCTAATTCAATCGTTAACATTCTTTTATTTTCCTTCTTTCTTCTCTTACCACAAATTACAATTTCTCTTTATCTTTCTTTAGTTCTCACTTTCATTCTCATTTTCTTTTTAATAAGTTATCGAATACCAACACACGCTTATCTATTATAAAACCATTAACTTTCCTTTCAGCTCATTAGTTTATTATCCACAATTACATTTCATTTCATCAATCCAATACTGAACCGACGTAAGGTGCAGCTTATAGAAACCCCTCCCTATTTTTTCAATAGGTTACGCAAAATCATTGGGTAATAGATAGCTCTATAACTCACTACTACAATCCGACGTCAGGTGTAGCTTATAAAAACTCCTCCTTATTTTCCCAATAGGCTCCGCGAAGCCAATGGGTAATAGATAGCTCTATAACTCACCACTACAATTCGACGTCGGGTGTAGTTTATAGAAACCCCTCCCTATTTTTTCAATAGGTTACGTGAAGCCATTGAGTAATAGATAGCTCTATAACTCACCACTACAATCCGACGTCGGGTGTACCTTATAGAAACTCCTCCCTATTCCCCCAATAGGCTGCGCGAAGCCATTGGGTAATAGATAGTTCTATAACTCACCATGACAATACCGTTTTACGGACCTCACCTGAGGGAACACGGTACCCAAATTCGTTTTAAGGGGGCTAACCTGAGGGAACACAGTACCCAGCTTGTGCAAGTTTTCAGTCTTTCACCATGGAGCTGTTTAAACCCAACTTATTCACACATCCTCAGCCATTTTTGGTTTTCCAAAGGAACACCCCGGGAGGCAACCCAATACTCAGTCATTTTCGATTTCCTGAAGGAATACCCCGAGAGGCGTCCCGATACCAAGCCATCTTTGGTTCAATATTCGATTAACCATATCATTTATTTTCATTCCATATTCAAATAGCATATTCACAAATTACTTTCTTTATCCATTGTCTTTGCGCCGTCCCATTTTTAATAAGATTCCGACCATAACTCATTGTTTATCAAATCATAAAGATCAAGCTAATATTTACTAACCTCATATTCCTCTTTCACCAAATTTTACTCTATTAGATTATATTATTAGTAACTTACAATTGTACAATTATCTCATATCTTTGTCCAACCTTCATAAATTCAATTTAAAACTCAACATTAGTTTATTCATTTTGATTTCCACCTTTAATTCAACATGTTTCAAATATAAATCCATCGTGTTCTTCTTTTCCTTAATTAACTTTAAATCATTTCATTCCAAATATTTATTCAATCACAAGTTCTTAACCGCTATACGTCCACGACTTCCTGAATCCTTTTCAATTAAACCAAGAACTTAACTTATTAACATCAAGTTATTTAATTATGTGATATAACTAACATTTTAATCATCTAGATC
Organism: Heliamphora pulchella; assembly: GCA_032270985.1. Classification (NCBI taxonomy): domain Eukaryota; kingdom Viridiplantae; phylum Streptophyta; class Magnoliopsida; order Ericales; family Sarraceniaceae; genus Heliamphora; species Heliamphora pulchella. The sequence continues at coordinate 1,101 of JAULJZ010150371.1, read as the reverse complement.
GTTTCCTTTTATTCATTGTCCTTATCTTGCCTTTGTTACTTAGATGTGTTAGAATTTCCCCTTAATGTTCACAACCCTCTATTTTACTTCATTGTATCATATAGCTTAAATTAATAGGTTTAGCATCTATTTTTCACATATACCTTTTTAAAGTTTCAAACCAATTTTCATAGTTTCACAACCCATTTTCACAACCTCCATTATCAAACACCCTCTTCATTCATCATGTTGTTTCATATCATTCATTAATCGTTTAATTTAATCCCTCATTCTAATTCCATAGTTCTCGTTTCAAAACATACCTCATTTTCATAGAACCAATGTACATTATCTTTTATCATCGCATTAATCCTTCACTATAGTACTTTATAGCATAATTTACTATTTATTCACTTTATTCAAGCAATTTCACACAGTAACTCATGAATATGTCAAGAGTCTCTTATTTTTCAAATTCAACTATTAATTCAAGTCAAGTTAATAACATTTAAAATTTCAACATCGAGCAATTATCTCATTAAAACCACGTTAAAAGGATTTCAAATACTAACTTCTTATGGTTTCATCTATTCTTTATTCTCTTTAACCAATCAAGCTCCCATATTACTACAACCAAAAATTTCTTATCGATCCATCTTCAAATTTTTCCAATTCATATATAAAAGTCTCAAGTACACTCCCACTTGTTCCTTTCATTAATTATTTCCTTTAAGTTGAATTCGTACATTTTCTAGCATTAATCATCACTATATCCAGTCAACCATCTTTCATCTACTATGCATGTAACTTGCCCATTTATGAATTTGCTCTAAGTTCCATAGCTTAGCTTTCGAAAATATTAGGGTCATAGGGGGAAAAGTGAGCATCACCATCATTAACTATATGTTTGACCTTTCTCCCAAAATTAATAAATCACATCTCCAAATACCACATATTTAACGTATGCTCTAATTTAATTTCTCAAAACATAAACTAAGATTTTATAGGCTTTAAAATCAATCAACCCAACTTAAATTTCCAAAGATTTTGGTTTAAATAAGTCCAAGCAAGTCCATCTTCATTCCAAGGGTTATCTTCAACATTCTATAGGTTTGAAGCTTC